>JAZDUA010001124.1:0-197660 GCA_038098605.1 Gryllus longicercus
ACCCTATCACGCCACGGACCGAGCGCAATCGTCCCTTCCTCTTCCTCTCTTCGCCCCTTACATACACTTAAGGCCCATTCACAATGCAAACGTAATCATAAGCATAACGCATAGACGTAAACATTAACATAAGTGATAGACTGAAGTATCCACAATGTCTGACATAAACGTAAGCAAAATAAGAGTTTCTATTGGCTGTGAGACATTCTAGTTTACTATTGGCTGGATGTGAGAATTTATTTCGAGGTATTGTTAGTCTATCGACTATAGGTAGTTAGTCTATCGACTTCGCTCATATTTCGATTCTCGATTTTGAGTGATTGGTTCATTTCTTATGTCTTACTTAAGCATAAACACAGAAGCTTGAAGCTTGCAAGCTTGTAAGTTAACGTCTTACGTGTTATGCTTATGCGAACGCATTGTGAATGAGTCCGCTTATGGACGTAGTCCTAACGTTTATGTTAACGCCATGCTTATGTTTATATTTGCATTGTGGATGGGCCTTTAAACTCTCACTACACTACCACGCATGTTGGTAGAGTTTTTCCCGACGATGCCTCGCTGGAGGAAGATGGTTGGGGAAAACCCCGCAAGTCAACAGGCAGGTCGGCGCCGGATCTTACCACCTTTTTTTGAATTGAATTGAATTTGCCTTATTTTACGTGGCGAGACTCGGGCCATCAGGCCCGCTCTTCCGTCTGACCACGCAAATTTCACTACGCTCCTTTCACCAACTAGCAGAGAAAGGAGGTATTTCTTGGGTGAGAAACAGGCGATTTACAATTTAGCTCAGAGGCGTCATTTAGGCTTGAGGATCTTTTACATGCAAGTTAATCTACTAACATGGGACAGCCGGCTTTACTTCCCCTCCGAAGGAGGGGCGTACGAAGGATTTTGTCGCCCTAAAAATCCACGGCTTTGATCGGGTTTGAACCCGCGAGCTTGGGTATAACAGTCCGCTAACCCACTGGTTACCCGCTTGGGTCCGCAGTACGCTGTACGCTAACCGTCACACCATCGCCGCCGCCATTTGACTGCATTTCGTGCTCAAATCCACTTTGGCAGGTCCGTAATGATAGCTTAGCAAGTTAAAAAAAGTGAAATGAACTTAAAATCTGTCGCATATTGTTGCTAATTTGTTACGCCTAAAAAAATAGTCGTTCCACATTTGATCCCGCTCTACAGATTCGTCCAAGTTGACATCAGAAAAAGAGAGACAACAATTTAAAAACAAAAACCTTTATTTCAAGTTAGCACAGCTACAAAAAAACAAGAAATCACAGTGGTAAATTAAAAGAAATAATTACACGAGTATTTGTCGCTTTTTTTCTCAATAGTTCCCAAAGAATAAATCTTTTTCTCTTCAACCAATACCGAATACGCGAAATTTAGCCAAATGCATACATGGAAAAACGACGATCTCAAGCAAACCATAAACTTCAGAAATAAATAAAAAGTAACTACACAGGAAACTTTCTAAATTATTTGTTTGTTGCTCAAAATTTCCCCCCAAAAAAAATTTCGCGGTTTCCCTTGTTAAAATTTGTAAAAGTTTTTGCGCACGGCAAAAATCCTCCCGCGTGGTGGAAAATAGTTACATATTCTGTAAACTCTTGTATTTGTGTTCTCTCAGAGGTTCATAGTTTTAGTTAGTTATGAAGAAAAGCCACCCTTCTTAGTTGCTTAAGCCGTAAGGGCAGCGCCACACATCTGGCATTCGCCGAGCAGCGAGCTCCTGCTCGCCCAATCCCGAGCAGCTGATGTGTTCGACGAATGTTCGCTCCCTTTGACGAGTCCTAAAGACCGACACGCGCTGGGTGGGGAATACCGAATGTTCGGCGCCTCGCAAGCAACCCGTCCACACTACTCGGGATTCACCGAATGCCGCATGTGTGGAGAGACGCCATAAGGCAGCAGGGCAAATGTAACCAAATTACAAAATTCAAATCTCGCCGACACAGGGGTACTGTGGAGGAGAAAATGAAAAAATAACAGGGAAAGACGAACTTAGTGCGGAACACGCTGGCCTTTGATTTGGTCGTTGTAAGAGCACCGCCCACGTCGCGTCGATTCCTTCGTTAACCTCGCCTCGCGCCAGCTCGCCCAAGGCTGCCCCAACTGACCTGCAGAGACCCCTATTTTTTCTATTTCTTTTACTATGTGTTTTTCAATGTCTTATTTTGAGGCTTTGCAGTGGAACCTAGCAAACTAATTTTTTGTATACCAGTTTCTGGTATCAAGTCGCGTGTTATATCACGCCGCCAAGTGAAGTGTTACCAGAGCCGGTGCTAGACATGGGCAGACCTGGCGATCGCCCGGAGCCCTGCAAACCAAGAGGCCCAATTATTGGACTGATGGGAAACATTATTAACAAATTGAAAAATATCTTAGAACTTGGGGAAATCGTTAACGTAATTTTGTAAGTCGCGATACAGTAGTTTGATATTTCATACAATTTTCAATTATTATTTTTCTTCCTTAAATGTGTTTATAATAATTATTTACATGATGGGACTTCATGAAATGAATCAAATGAATTTAAATATGTTCTACTTAAATTTATATTTATTGTTTCATGTATTTAACTAGTAATTTTATTAAACACTTAACTAA
Source organism: Gryllus longicercus (assembly GCA_038098605.1). Lineage (NCBI taxonomy): Eukaryota > Metazoa > Arthropoda > Insecta > Orthoptera > Gryllidae > Gryllus > Gryllus longicercus. Next base: position 2,614 of record JAZDUA010001124.1, read on the forward strand.
ACCTAACCATTTTTTTAGCATTTTAAGATTACCATGGAAATTGTATTATTTGATCACTAAATAATTTTACTTAAAAAAGGTATTTACATATATATTTCAATAATTTTTTTTCTAATTTAAACGTTTTTTTTATTTGTTGAAAATAAATAACTCAGTTTCTTGATACAACTTTCATATTTTAATTTTTTTCTTGAGGGGGGGGGTCAAGTTTCAGCATTGTCCCGGGCCCAAAATTATCTAGCTCTGTCACTGGGTGTGACATGATATTATAATTACTTGATAATAAGATTCTTGAGATCCAAATCCCTTCAGAAGACTGCAGGAGGTAAATTAACACAGTGCAAATGAAATACTGATATTTATCGCTATACTTAAACAATGTTTTTAATTAAAAAGTTAAACAAGTTGCAGAGACCTGCGTCCAAGCGAGCGGGCCTGCGGAGTCTCCCTCCGGGGGGGGGGGGGGTCCCGTGGGAGTCCTTTACAGCACACAGGGTCTGATTTATGATACACCCGCGTGGTGCGAGAGACACGTGGGAGGCCCTCCTCTCTTTACAGCGCCTTACACCTCCGTCAAGCTGCAACCCCACTTGTTCGAAATTCAAAATTAACTAGCCTATAATTTTGTACTAATTATGTACTAATTTTCTACCACAATTAAAAATTTTGTACTCAACTATAAACAATTAAAAACTGGGTGCCAATGAAGCACTTTTCACTCATATTTTCTGATATTTTTAAACATATTTAGAGTGAAAGTTTAAAGTTGAAATTAATAATGCAGATTAACATCATAGAGAACTTTTACATGTAATAATTTCAACATTTTTATCTAGTCCCGCAACTCGCGCAAACTGGAAGAGCGGCCTGAAGCTGTCGTCATGGCTCGCGTCTATCGGGTCAGCGAGGTCGCTTCCCGTCGACACCCATTGCAGCCGCCAACTCCACCGTTTCTTGCGTTATCGCGAGCCACCTCCCCCGAGGCTCTTCGCCGAAGTGGAGAGCGGCGCCGTGGGAGAAGGTCGAGCGTCCTGCTGCGTCGATGCTTGTTTCGAGGGAGGCGTCGAAACGTCGCATCGACGCAGCGAGCCCCCTCCCCCCCCCCCCCCGTCGACGGACGCGCCCACTCACGCTCACATTCGGTCTGTTGTGCCCTCAAGAGGAGTTTATAAAAAACGCCTTATTGAAGACACAAAAAAAGTTGAAAAAATGGCCAAATTTGACGCGCCGTAAATCCTAAACTATTAGAGATACGGGCGTGAGATTTGCACACGAAATTATAAGTACAATATTCTTTGATTTGAACATGATACGAAATCTCTAAGTACTAAGGAACATGTTCAACATCAAAAAGTTTACATTAAATATTACATACAAATCACCATCGTTTCGAACGATTTCGAGAATTCCGGAAAAACTGAGCATCTGATGGGAAAAGTATTATCACCAGTGTATTCTCCACTATATTTCGTGCTAGGACTCTACTTTCTGGCAAAATCCGGCGCATGTCGAAATTCGCAAAATTTGACAGGTCACGGGTCGTTAAATCTTTACATCTTTCTAGACAAAAATAACTGCCCATATCTCAAAAACTATGCACAATCTTTCAATTTTTGCCTTTAAATTCGTTCAAAATTTCATAGTGTTTCAGAAAATGCCGTTATTTCCGACATTCGGACGTAAAATATGCCCTCTAGAGGAGTTTATAAAATAAAACGTCGTTTGAAGAGATATTAAAAATGTTGAATATTATATGTTGAATTTGAAATGTTGAATTATATTTAGATGTTCTGCATAGTTTCAAAATGTTTAAATTTCGGTATCAAATAGTTCTTAATTAGAACACGATTTTGGTGTATATAGATTTTTGTTTCATGCATTTTTCTTGTGTGAGTATGCTAACTTAACATTAAGTTAGCGTACCCACTTTTAGTGTTGAATATTATAATGTTGTGCATCGGTAGAAAATTTTTTAATTTGGGTATAAATTAGTCCTTAATTAGAACAAAATTCTGGAATACTGTTTTTCAATTTTGTTATAAGTGGGTATGCTAACTTTACGGACATGCGAACAAACTGTCGATAGAGTTTGCTTCCCTTTTTACTTTTCCGTATACATACGTATATATGTAGTAATATACGTAGTATAGGAGTAGCTATGTAATACTGCGCGATAAAAAGGTGGACTTTCGACAGATAAAAAATTCATTGCCGGGCTATAATAACGAAAAAATGGATAAATCCAGTTGCAAAATTAAGAAAAAAATTCTCTAATATGTCGTGTAGCCAGAATCAAAACGGGTTCTTGATATCGAAAAACCAATTGACGGCACAACGACCATCTGTCCCTCCCACAGTCTGTCCTTCTGTGAACATCACTATCGGCTAAACTATACGTAGGGTTTTTTCCAAATTGAAGAAACCCCTCTCCACCTGGCTCGATTCGAAACTTTGCGATTTTGAAAAACATTCTTTAAAATTTGGGGGTACATTACATAAAGCCTTTTCATAATTTTCTCAAAAACAGATCCATTTTCGCCTTTAAATTTCTAGTAAGCATAGAGTAAAATACTCTTATAAAGGTGGCATGGGTAAAATTTTCACGGTTAACTCTGAATTTTCGAAAATTGCAAAACTTTGAATTATTTTCGGCGTCTTCCTACGACTACAAAATTGAAGATAGAGGTTTATCTTTCAAATAAAATTTGTTTTCCATAACGAGTTCTTTCATTAAGGTCTTGTAAATTTTTTAAAACACTTTTTAGTAGTTTTCGCGCAGTATTGCAGACAATATTTTTCCTTCAGCTCATAAATTGGCCTGAACTATCATTGTAGCGTCCGCCATGAGTACAAACACATACGTATACACGTTTCGGCTTGTTAATCTATTTCTGTGCCTGGACAAATGAAATTCTTTTTTTAAGCAATCAAAAACACATTTTTAACGACTAGTATTCACAATATCATAATTTTTCCTTCTTCATAGGAAGTAGCTCGACAAATCCTTGCCTCGACTGCATTGCAAAGAGCCGCCTATTAAATCACGCTTTGGCTTGTAATTCCATTTCTGTGCCTTGTCAAAAGAAAATATATCTTTGGAAACGAGAACAAACTTATGAAACATAGTATTCACAATATCATATATTTTCTTTGGATAATTTTCTATTATATTAGAGTAATTGCCGAAGAACAAATAAAGTTGCATCCATACTTTTTGTTAACCATAAACATATGACATTGCAGATCTTTAGGTTAAATAACAGGTGTTCATAGCATATCTATTTGAGATTTCACTCATTATAAAATTAAAAATTGCATTTTTTTATTTATAATAAAAAAATTATTAAATTATTATACCTAAAACACAACCATAGTCCCAAAGTGCAGTCTAAATTTCAAAATTGAATTTTGACTGAAAATAAGTTTTAAAAAATCAGAAATTAACGCATAAAGTGATTCAATTGCACCCGGTTTTTAATTGTTTATAGTTGAGTACGAAATTATTTATTTTGTTGTAGTATTACTACATACATGTTAGAAGAATATAGACTAGTTAAATTGGAATTTCTGCGAAGGGGGATGCAGTGGCGGACACTTTTGTTTAGAGCCGCTCGCAATTTTTCGTGTTTTTAGACTGTAATATCTTAGTTGCGGGACTAGATAAAAATGTTGAAATTATTACATGTAAAAGTTCTCTATGATGTTAATCTGCATTATTAATTTCAGCTTTAAACTTTCACTCTAAATATGTTTAAAAAAATCAGAAAATATGAGTGAAAAGTGCTTCATTGGCACCCAGTTTTTAATTGTTTATAGTTGAGTACAAAATTTTTAATTGTGGTAGACAATTAGTACATAATTAGTAGATAATGTTAGGCTAGTTGATTTTGAATTTATGAGAAGTGGGGGTGCTAACCTAACGTCAAGCTAGCACCCCCACTTTTGGATGTGGTTTTTTTATTGTTTATAGTCGAGTACAAAATTTTTAATTGTGGTAGAAAATTAGTACATAATTAGTACAAAATTATAGGCTAGTTAATTTTGAATTTCGAACAAGTGGGGGTTGCAGCTTGACGGAGGTCACAAGAGTAGCAGCCACAGAGCCTTCTGCTCTTCCCCTTGGGGAGCGCCGTCGCCCACGTCGCCATCTTCAACGCCTACCACCGCATTCGCGCGTTCTCCCGTCACGCTCTTTGCCGTTTCCTCGTGGCTGTTGCCCTCCCCCCTCCCCACTCAGCGGCAGCTATTTTTGCCTTCGCTCCCCACCGGACGCAGCCGCTCGCCCACGTTCGCCGCCATTGCCCTCACATCCGTTGGAATAAGTGGCCGTCGCTCTCGCTCCGAGTGACATTTGCGTGCGCCACGACTGTCGCACAATAGCTCGTTTTAACAATTATCACGTCGTAGGCTGTTATATTATTTTACGTAATATAACACGTGTCTATACGTTAACATAAAAACGCAACTCCAAAATGTAATGTTTTGTGTTAAATTGCTATCGTTTACAAGGGTGTCCACTGTTGGCAAGCCGTTCCAAATCGATCATTCTCTGCGATCTTTTCTCCCGTTTGCTATTTCCAACATAACATTCTTACGGCATTCCCAATTTGTCACAATCGGCTTAAGAGTAGCCGCTACAATTGACAATACCGGGTCGTTACGAAATCTATCGTCCCAAGCTCCACCGCCGGCTCTTGTCGCCCCGCCTACGCCTACGCCGCCGCCGCCGTCGCTTGATTTGTTACAATTCTTACAATATACAAGTATTTAGTGACGACATTGGAACAAACTAAATCTCTCGAAATCCAATCTCCACATGCACTCACTAAACTGACACTTTGAGGCAGTTTTGCCTGGTGGTTTTAATCATTTCGCACAAGAAGGCGCTGCAAAACCACCAAAACGTAAAAAGAAACACAATATTCAAAAAAAATATTACTTCATGTTTAAAAAATATGAGGTGATTTGAAAGTATAATAAAAAATGGCAAATATTTTCAATTGTACATGATGAACACGAGTTATGAACTTAAGAGGTTTCTTGATTTCATTCTTTGTAATTACTGAAAAAGAGCTAATAACTCTTTGTAAAAATTTTCTTCAACCTAAATCATTGTTTTCATTACTTATTTGTAGCTGAGATCTGTTCCTTTTCAACAAATGTGTTTTGCCTCCTTCTATCAATCTTCGTTTGTTACTAGTTGTAACAAATAACCGCCCATTTTAAACGAGGAAATTCATTCAAATAATCTTTCAAGCCTATACGTGTTTTTCTACCCTTAATTATATTTGAACAAATATACCTGGAATAAACATAGGGAACTCCTTTTAGGTTTTGTGATTTTCAGATAAATATATATTTTTTAAAAATTTTCAATTAAGAAACTCAACTAAACCACTCAACAAAACGTCATAAATAAATTTCCCCCCTAAAACCCACAAAAAGCCAACAGAACTAACATTAGGGGGAGACCCCCTAACAAGCAACATTGTTGCGAGGTGTTACCAGCTGGCGCTTGTCTCATCTCGCAGGCGAAAGAACACATTTGGCAGTGCGACATGACCTTTGGCAGGGCGACGCACAACTGTTCTAGAATCTATCAAACTGCCCGTCTGCTTGAAAGAAGCGTAGCCGACACGCAGCAAAGGAGCGGTGGGTGCATTGAGTCGGTCGCCATTGATACTTCGCTCCTTCACCGCTGCGGATGCGTGCGCTAGCGGCACCGGACAAAAGACATGAAATCGGGACCCTATTGTGCTCGGGTTGGCGAGAGAAGTAAACACTTTTTGCCCGTTGCTAGATGCGGCGCACACTAGATCGCCAACTTTGCCTTCGCATGTTCAAAAGGGTCGCCGCCCACATCACCCAACCTATCAACTTATACTGGAAGTTCGAGGTAATACTACACCCTCTCCAAAATCTCTGACCTGTAGCGTAGGATGTTTATGTGGAGTGGAAGAAATAAGGCGTTACGATAACATATAATGCGACGCCTTCGCATCCTTGCATTCTAAGATTCTATTCGAATATTCCATTGTATTATACTTGGTGAGAGGCTTGGCTGCTGCTGCTGCGAGTCGCTTCGGCTCAAGCAGGTTCATTTGGACTGAAAAACGTTTCTACGCTTGGATAAAGAAAATCTTGTGGCACCGGAATGGTAGCCGCTAAAGTGTTTGTTTCCGAAGATACTAGAAATGCCACTTATGTTCTGTAGTAGCAATATTAAATAATTAACTTGAATTTACTGCATCAGTGTGCTATAATTTAAATGTTACACCTCGCGTCTACGGCAAGTTAAGTTTAATGTAAGATCGATTGATTGATACAGTAGTGCTTCCGAGCGCGTCAGCTGCTAAGGTCATTAATCTCGTACGTATAATGCAATGATTTTAGCGCGAAAAGGTTTAGGCGGTGACATTCCGCCGCTGGCGGGGTTTTCCCAAATCAGGTATATCCTACCAGTTGAGACCTTACCACCTCCCGATCGGTCTCCGGCCATATGAGGTAGTGTGCGTAAGTGTAAGTAAGGGGTAAGGACAAGACAAGATGGAACTTCGATTTCGCTCAAAGAATTTTAATTCTGAGACATACTTATCTGTCAATGAAAGGATTATCCTCTCTCCAAGGATAGATAATATTTTTTTCTTAAGATAGACAATAATAATAGATTATAATTCGATAAGGATATATAATTTTAAGTTTTTCCTCTTGCTTTGTCCTAGCAGGTATGTTACTTAACTTAAGATCTACATTAGATATATTCTCTTTTACTTCACAAACATTCTGTTCATTTAAGAAAACAGAAGGCTTTTTTAACTTCTTCACGTAATACACCAGATATATTACTTGATTATTTTTGATAAATCATTTAAATATCTTGTTTTCTTTCCCAATTCATCAAAAGAAAGATAATGTAATTTCTCAAAAACCAGACAAATGTTGATTTCTGCTCTATGAAATATTCTAGATAAATTTTTTGGTGTTAAAAGTTATTTCTGGGCTAAGAAGTGATTTAAATATAATTCTCTTTATTAAAACACAATTTACGAAAAACTTTTAGAATAGGAACAGCATAATTTCCAGCCATAGAATGTATATTGGATAGATCACATGCCCTAAAGCATATGTTATAGAGATCATTCAAAAGTTGTGTTTTTGTTTCCTGCTTCATCAAAACAAACATCATGAAAACCTTTTACAACATAGTAAACATAAGCTTTGTAATTATAATATCTCAGATAAATTATTCGGCATGAAACCCCTTTTATCATTTAAAAAATGATTTAAATATTTTTTTGTTTCTCCTATAAAGCAAAAATCATGAACTTCTTAAAACTATCTGCTGCAGCACTCAATGCAATGTATAAATCACCTGGTCTAAACCTGCATTATAAAAATCATTCAAAAGTTCTGCTTCTCCTTCGTCATCAAAACAAAAACTAGACTCTCTTTAAAATAGAAGAAGCACGAGCTCCTGCTCCTCACCACACATGACAAATGATGTGGCCTAAAATCTTCCTTATAGAAATCATCTAAAAGTTTTGTTTTTCCCCCTTCATCATTAAACAAACACTATGCAATTTATTAAAAGCATCTCTAGCATTACCTCCTGCTCCATTGAATACACTGGAGAAATTACGCAGCATAAAACTTTGTGTCCTATCTTTTTTATTAATAAAGTGCTTTAAATACTGTGTTTTATTTCCTCGCTCATCAAACCAAATGTAGTATACGCCTTTAAAATCTTTAGCAGCGCTAGCTGCTCCTCCAAAAAAAAATACTGGATCTAAGGGTTAGATTTATTCCTTCTTCTAGTTTTTATGTATTGTCTTTTATTCCTTCTGTATCGAACCAAATGTCATAAGTCTTTAAAAGCTTTTGTAGCATTCGCTACTGCTCCTCTCAAAATACTGGACATATTAGCTAGATTTACTCCTTGACCTAATTGCGTTTTTAAATGTTTTACTTCCTTTTTATCAAACCATAGATTATGTCTTTCAAGGCTTTTGCAGCATTACTTCCTGCTCCATTCAAAATGCTGGACATATTGGGTTGATTTACTCCATCTTCTACATTTTTTACATATTGTGTTTTATTTTCTTTTTCATCAAACCATAGATTGTATAAGTTTTTAATGGCTTTCACAGCATTATTTTTTTTTTTTTATATTTAGAGAAATTTTCAATATCTTGTAATGGTGTAGAAATCTGAGGTTGAGAAACATTTTTTGAGTTTGAACCTATCACATCATCCAAAGCTTCCTCTCTAGAAACTTTAATGCTTATCTTTATATAATTTTCAACATTACTAAGAAGTGGTACAAAATGGTTCGTCACTCACTATATGAATAATATTATTACCTGTTATTACCTTACCTTTAGTGACATGTACTATGTCTATCTCCATCTCTCAATTCTATAATCCTAATTTTACATATAATTTACCTTTCAACATTGGGTCTTCCCCATACAGCATTTTCCAATTTTAAAATTATTATTTCTGAATTAGAGTTTGGGTTTCAATGATTTCTGCAGTAAGTTCAATATGTGGAATATATTCACTAAGTTGTTTACCTTTCCCTTTTAAAGCATTACCCAATCAGGTGTCTTTTCTTGATTAATAAAATGGCTGTGCGTACTGCTGACAACTTTCCCGCAATGACTTTACACTAAATCCATTACTACTTGTAATCAGACCTTCATCTTTTACCTCGTTCAATCCTTGAGCTACGGAGTCCAAAAAAAATCCCCTTCATCTACAGCAGCTCCTATATTAAAGCCTTCAAGAAATTATTTTTCTTAATGCCCCTAAAAGTCAGTAATACTGACGTGTGAAGTTACAGTGTAAAAGAATTTTAAACACTGGTTTTAGATCGAACATTTGAGATCGTATTGTTTCAATTCCTTCACTCCCTGGTACAATGTAATGTTTATTGTAGAAAAGTCCATACTATTTCTGTACAGTGATCGCCCAGCCTGGGCAGGCTGGAGCGATACACATTCACAGACCTGAATTAATTTGAAGTGAAGAGAGAGAGAGATTCTAAGAGAAAATAGCTGCCTTAGAACTTACATGGCGCGAGAACGCTCGCAGAGGGACTGCCGATGTCCTTGGCGCGAGCGGAGAAATGGACAGGAAAGTAGGAGAAGCGACAGAGGAGCTCGCCGCACGTAGTACTTCACCCGATCTCATTTTTGTCTGTACAGCTGCGTAGATAACACTCCTGAAACAGTTTATGGCACGCATGTCAAGGTCGCGGGCAAGGTAACAAACTCACTAGAGCCAATACCCTCTAGAAAGCCAAAAATTAATTCAAGATGGCGTTGCTAGAACTCGGGGCACTTCTTCCAGAGAAATTGGCACGAGATTTTTAAGGGTTGTACTCATTTCTATGGCGTGGATGTAAGTCATTGGATACCTGGCTCATGACAATCTTTGGGAGAACTTACTTGACAGTTATTTGACAGTTGCCATAAATTTAGTTATTCCCATTCAATTTCGCTTACGCGAGTACACCCGTTTCTGTATTTTAGGGGAAAAGAGTGCGGAGTGACGGGAAGTCCTGAGGAACACCGGGCTCCCCGGGCGGGCAAGTAGCTCGTGCGGGGGCGTTAGACGTGCCTGGTTTCTGGAGTAATGATGCGTTACGAAAGCATTTGATTTGGAGGAAATCCCAGCCCGCAGAAGCCTTGAAAAACCTTTAATAAGAGCCTTTTTTTTATTTTCTTCGTTTAAATCTGAGTCTTGAAATTTAGTTGGATTTATTTTCTGGTTTCTGGTAACATTTTCGCTCGATTACTGAGAGTCCTAGCAAGCTCAGCATTAAAGAAAATAAAAAAAAAATATAAAACATTACTTTATTTGTTTCAGTGAAGTTAGGAAGTTCAGTGAAGGACTGTTGTGCTAGCTAAAGATTCTTTCCTGACTTATTGGTGAAATTACTAATGTTAGGAAAATTAAATGGAACATGGAATTAATTATTTAATTAAAATAATACATTTAAACCAAATCAGTACAATTATTTTAAAAGGAATATTTAGATAATCTATAAACATTGCAATTAACACAAACATTGAAACTGCAAAGATGTGAACGTAATTAATTTTTTCAAACTCAAGATAGGGTATATGTTTTGACAATTTCACAAGTTTGCGATTAAGTTAACAATATTTTACACGAGTTGAAAACAAAAAAATTACAATACTGATGGACTATAAAAATTACTATTAGATATGAAACATTATCAATCGTGGAAAACTTTCGTAACAATTGTAATAATCCTTCATTCAAAATGAAACCTTTCAATTTAGCGTGGATCTCATTGTAATAGAAATTAATCCATCAATTAATAAAGTTGCAATCAGTCCATTCTGATTTTCAGTGTAAATCATTTCATGTAAATACATAAATTAGAACATTCTTACTAAGTGGCATGCATCGAGAACATTTTGATTCAAAAGAACACAGTACTGAGAACAGAATGCATGGCCTCCTTGTTGAAGTTCAATTTCAAACCATACTTCCAATAGTAAATGTAGAATTACATTGCAACTAACATGACTAGAAATTAAAACGCATAAATAAATAGACTAATGTGACAGGGAACCCCACTCCACCAACACTTTGCTTGGTGTGCAAATAAAATTGAACATGGCAGGGCTCCTCACTCCGCTAAGGTAAGGCAAGGCAGCAGGTATTGTTTTTTAATTCTTGCCAGAACTACTTCTGGCTCTTCATTCGAGAACTTTTTGATGGGGTAGCCTCTTTGGTTCCTCTTGTCGACCATCCCCCCTCCATACGAGGGAAGGGTTTTGGTTGCCGGGTGGGATTTTGTTTGCAAGGGTCACGGAAGTAAAAAGTAGGATGGAGGTCGTATCTGGCGGTCCAACGTAGAGCTAAAAAAGTGGAGTGGAGGTTGCAGTACTATGCGGTACTAACACAAAAGTAAAAGTGCAAGTCCACAATGGAAGTTGACATACAGAAACAATCACTATAGAGATCAGCGATAGATGAATATAACCAAAACAATCCTCCCTCTTGATGAGATGTAGGAATTAATTCTGACTATGCTCCTACTACAGTTTCTCTCTCTCACTTCCTTGATTTAAATTCATTGGTCCGGACAATTCTGTGTGAAAGTCAAAACTACAACACATAAATTTGAATTAAATTCGTCCCGGTTACGAACAAATTGATACCTTCGTAGAATCAGACATCATGTTCTCTAGGAGAGGACATTCTCCACCCCTCCCCATCATTTCTCCGCTTGTCAGTAACCAGACATACAAACTTTCTCGTTTGTCGTGTGTGACAGAGAAATGAACTCACACTACCCGATGCTCTTTCCTAGGATAAGAGTTAACTTAATCTATTAACTATCCAAGTAAAACCACGGCCCCACGTTTCACATGATCCTGACTGGGTAATGAAAATTTAAAAAAATTGAAACCTTTTGCACTCCACTCCACAAAGAACTACCATGTAAAATCCAATTAACAATGCTCTTCAATAAATTTTAGAAATTTTCATCGGGTGGCATTTTCCTTCCCTTTGGCCTCTCCCGACTCATAAACGCGCGATAGTCCTCCGACTCCCCGATCACCCACAGCGCCCACTCCTTTGTCCCCGCGCCGCGGACGCAGTGCGCCTCTCGGCCACCGCCCACGTGCGCGTCCTTTGCGGCGCGTCCGGCGCGGCGGCGCGTGGGCGGGGCGGCGCGGGGCGGCGCGGGGCGCGGGAAGCGTAACCTGGTTATCGTGTCACCCCGCGGAGACCCGAATGAGGTTGTGCCGCCCCTGCCTCCGCCCCCCCCCCCTCGCCAACGCACGCAACGCGCTCCTTCACCGCCACAACCTCACGCCGCTCCCGGGCGCCCACACCCCTACCCGACAGACACTCAGCGAGTGGCGCCAAGGGCGATAGCGATTCTTGGTTTCTTGGCCGCCCGAGTACTGTTTAATTTATTTATTTATTTATTTAATTTTCTCGCCTAAATAGGTCTTATTTCTAACACAAACGCATTTAACAGTAAATAAGTAGTATGTTGGATGGATGTAATTTTGAGCCATTATCTCAAAGAAATTTGTTCACTCGCACATTGCACAAACTTCATAAGAAGAGAACGTTTCGTAACGGAATACGGTGAAAGTCTTACTGTCGGGCCTTAGAAAAAGTGGATAAATCATGTGGCTAAGTATATTAAATTACTTCTTGTAACTCGTGGTGTAACCAAAATCCATGTTTTGTAGATCCGTGATTCCGAAATATCGAGCGACGGCAAAAGTCTGTCCGTTTGTGATCAACACTAGTATCTAAACCAGGTCTGCCCAACATTCTGCCCTTTGACTGATCTTGAGAGCCGTTGATTGCAAACCCGAGCTGGGATGGGGGAAATAGTCTTAAAATTTCCCTTTTGTTACGGTGAGCATCGTATATTGATATTTGATAGTATTTATGGGTTAAAATTTATGGGTACACTCTTAGCAAAGCGTGGCGGCGGGATTAAGCCCTAGTTACTGTACGTGCTCTAATAGAAATGAATAAAACTTACGAATAGGAGATTTTCAAGGATCGCTCTTTATATGCTTTGTCCCCGCCTCATTGTAACGCCAATTTACTTTCAACGGCAAGTTTTCTCGCTTCGCTCGCCCGGATCCAAGTCACGGCGAGGCTCGGGCCTTCGGTCCTCGCATTCACTATAAACATCCTTGAGTCTATCCACCGCATAATTACCAATTCACTTTTATAAGACATCACTTTTCAAGAAAGCCTCCAGAATTACTACATTTCAGCCTATTTATGAATGTGTCGGGAAATTAAATCAACACAAGTACAGTTTGTTCAACGGACATTGGCTGAGTCTCTGAGTACAGTAAAATCTTACAAGTGGAGCGGACTCTCCGGTCCTCTCAAAGTTTTGAAGAAAGATCGCCACAAATTATTTACAATCAAATTAAGATTCACGGATTTTTTTTTTCATTTTTATTCATTGTTTTCTTCATAATCATTCCTTGTTTATTTGTTTTATTTTCTTGTTTGTTCACAATATTACATACGAAGTTCAAACACGCACAAATGAGCTCATTTCCGAACCGACACATTTCAATTTCCGTTTATTTTCTAATTTTAGGAATAAATATAAAATATAAATATATTTTAAGAATAATATTCTTTATGTTCGTAAAAGATGCTTCTCCATCTGTCTTCCAAATAGTGAGTTATAAATTGTTTGGCATGTTTAACGGTATCAGGAAACTATTGAATCTTCCTTGAATTAGGTAGTATACAAATATTTTCCCGTACTGAAAAATTGTTTCACGGAGATCTGTCCCTTCGGAAATAAATTCTGCAATAGTATGTGGAAGTATGGGACAGGAATTCCCTCTTTCCCGCGACTTTGCCTGTGGTTCTACGCTTTATTCGCATTCGAAATATGTACCAAATATGTAGAACGATAATTCCGTCAGTGGGGAAGAGTACACTATTCGTGAATAATCTGCTTTTGCATGAAGGTTCGTCAAGCAATGGCTATGTGTAAACGCGCGTTAATTGCCAGACATTTCGCTTTCCTCCTGAAAAGACACGTTTTACACATCAGTTTTGATTTTCTTTTAAATTTGATTTAATACAGTTGCTAATACGAATTTAATGAACAAAGAAGTTTTACCTCGTGTTTTCATTAAAACACCACTACACCAACAAAATTAACGTGAAACACACAAATTACAACCAGGTTAATAGTAAACTATAATACAAAGATTCATTACAAACTCATGTTTCTTTTTAAAAAAAATATGTTTTAATGGAATTTCATTTTCAGATTAATTTTTTTCTCTCTCTCTTTTCTTTCTATTTTATAGTAACTTGTGATGGTATTGGTTGAATTAGAAAAGTGGCAAATTCTCTTTTTATTTTTTGTGGCTTCATTTCGTAGAGCCTAGACGACTTTTACAACATTTTCTTTACATTTGTTCTCATTTTTTTCTATACGTTTCTTATCGGATAGAGAAAAGAAAGTACGTTAATGTAAATGGCACAGATCGGATTTTCTTGAACTCTATAAATTTATAATATATACTATATTATAATATAGGCTATAAATTTTGAAATCTTGCGATACTTCAAAATTGTTTCGGTGTTCTCCTACAATTACAATATGGAAGATGTGTTTGATAGAAATTCAGTTAGCGGTACGGTTCGTTGCCGCGCGCTGTCGATTCCGAGAATGACTCGCTCGCGGCGCGGCCACTGTGTGCGTGGTCAACGCACTTCGCGCCGAATTGTGACGCTTCGCTACGCGAGTCAAAATTGAGGACGAGGCCCGGACCTTAGGCCCACCCGTTAACATTAAACATTCTTGAGTCTATCCAACGCATTTTATGCGAATACTCACTTTAAAAATCATTTAATTCGTTTTGCTCATTTGTTCTCTGGTTCCGCGCGCGAATCAGACCGCTGGCCAACCATACCGCAACCGGCATTTCAGCCTAATTTTTTGTTTAATGAAATATGTTCTTCAAAATGAAATCTGTACAAAATTCCATGTAAATTTGTAAACGTGAGTGGCTGCACGTATTTTTCAGTGACTTACAAACAATGCGGGAAGTTGCACAATGTAGTGTTGTATTGCCGGACCCTGGTAACGAAAAGTAGGTATATCTTGTTCCTTTCCTCATCGCTCATAGTCAGAATTCATGTTGGCCTTCATACCGAAAATTGTGGTGCTATATTCCTGCATTGTGTCTAAATCAGCAATATTCCAAAAGTTCATAGAATTTAACGAAATTGAGGCAGGCACCATTTTTCAGCTTGCTTTGTTCTATGCGTGGGAAAAGTTTAAAGAAAAAACTTGAAACGTTTTTTGAGTTAAAAAAAATAATGGCATTAATTTGAAGCATAAATTGCTCGAACGTATTTTTTTTTTTTATTGTGACCGTTTTTAAAGAGCCGATCTTTTTAGAAGGCAAAAATCTCGATCCAATTATATACATTTTGGAATGTAACATTTGTGCAATTTCAAAAATAAATGAAACAAACACCACTTTTTTAACATTTGAGAGATGCGATGAGAAAATTGAAGTAAAACATAGGTAGTGTTTTTGAGAAAAAAAAAATCAAAAAAATAATAATTGCATGTATATCACGCATATGTATGCGAAAACTAGTCGTGTCGAAAAATTGAGCATGATCTTATATCAAGGTCAGCCTTTAAAGAACAGAAATTGTATCTCCAGTATTGTAGTAACAGGAAGACCGGAAAACAATTTGCATTTTTGTAGAAATAAGTTATTTCAATGAAAGTGAGTCGTACACCATTCTCTGAAGCGACCTTAACGCTCTAAGAGAATGTTTAATAAAACAATTTGGAGACATTTTTAGACAATTGTGAAAATGTTGAGTCGTTATGTAAAGTAGACCCCGAAATCTAAATATCCGTTTCAAACACAGAGGGACAGGTAAAGGAATAACTATTTTGAAAAAAATCAGCTTACGTAGTGTTGGAGCTAACTAGGACTACAGTCGGACAGAGAGACGGATGTTTTGCCGTAAATCGATTTTTTAGTAACGACCCACAAATCATGGATTCTGACTACACAGATACGAAAGAAAATTATTCTGTAACATTGAATTTGGAAGTAATCAAGTAAATAATGGTTAGGTATTCAATGTTTCTGAGAAGTCTCTTTAAAAAACTTACTTCTTGGGAGATTCCTTTTTCTTTTTCACAAAGCGAATTTGGCGAACCTGGAAACCTCAAAACCGGGAATTTGTCGGATATTAGATCGTGAGAAACTGAAAATAAATTTAAAAAACTAATAAAAATGAGAACTAGGTTTGAAATCAGTTATATTTTAGTTTTTGTTTTTTTTCACATTCATTCATTATATTTAGCACTAAATATTAGCACAATGAGATCATGGTGCGTAATAATGATGAGTTGAAATCAGGACATCGCAGAGGTCAAGGCGATGACCCCGTCTTCCGTTATTGATACCTTTCCGTGCCAGATGTTATTCTGGGAACAGCGCAGTGTGGGCCGATCATTGGAACCTATAACTTTGCCGGGCGTGCTTGCGCGACCAGTACTCTAATATGAAACTATAAAGCAGATTAATATACCGGGTAGAATGAAGAAATTTAAAGAAAGAAATGCAGGATTGAAAACTGTCTTCGATGGATTTAAAATAATCAATATGAGTCATCTGTCGTGATCTGAGTGACTTCTCAGCTTGTTTCTCTTTGAATGATTTTTGGCGGGTGTATACGTTCCCGCTCAAAGCCAAACGAATCATCAATACTGGTCGCGCAAGTTTTCTTGATATTTCGCAGCGGGGGGTGCGGGGAGAGGAAGGCTCTGCTTACGTCACAGCATAAAAGAGCGTACCAACTGTTTTGAATGTACGAGGTGGGAGATGGTAGCACTGTAAATTGATACGTGCCGTTCCGAGTCGGACCTGAGAATTTCAACGGGCCGTGCTATTCAGCGCTGGGCATGAGTTACAGAAGGTTCAGGGCAGTAAACGATTAATCTGACAGCTTGTATAACAGATGAGCATCGCCTATACTACTAATATCCTAATACCTACTACATACGCCTAATATCTACTATAAGAAATAAAGTAATTAAAATGCAAGTAATTACAAATTAAATATTATATAAATAGCTATTATTAATGCTATTAAATTGTTAATTTAACTTATTAGTATACTAATGTTAAATCTAATATTTCAATGAATTAAATATAATATAAATATTAAATAAATAATGGAAATTCTCCGAAATATGTGGAGTGAAATCGTTCACGTCTGCTGTCTCCTGTGTCGACGATATCACAAAATCTTCGACCAGGGCTCGGCCAGCTCCCCTCTCTGAGGGTAGCAGGCAAAAAAACCCACACAAAACAGTCATAAACACGCAGGGTTCCTTGGGTCCAGGGGAAAAGGGTCCTTGAAACTCGAACGAAAGGCCCGCCCTGTGCCCGTCAACAAAAGAGAAGTCCCGTTAGCAGAACCTCTTTTCTGCAGTGAACTCTTCAAATTTTAAACTGAACACAGTACACGTAAATTTTTAACTATTAAAAATAGTTATCTTAAATATAGTTTCAAAATTCTTCAACAACATTTTATCACTATAATAAAATATTTTTCATTGAACTTTCTCCTTTGTCGGAATGACAATACATTACGTATGCGCCACGGCGCCACTACACGTTAGCCAACGTTCGTGAAATGAAATCGAATCATTTCTGCATGTTAAATCACTGGGCCACGCCTCCAGGCATGATCCATGTGGTATGGCATCAGTGGCTGTCAAAAAAACCGGTCACATGACTGAATGAACTGTCACATGACTGTTTTGTAGGGAGCCCGTGTATCAAGGAAAATTGCGCGTCCAGTACTGATCCAGAAGCGGGTGCGAAGGTGCGAAGTTGGGTGTCGGCTGGGTGCGAGTGCTTGGAATAAGAATTGAGTTTGGAAGATTTGGATCTATTCCAAATTTTACATCCTAGAACTCGAGTCAGTGATTAGTCTTTCTACTGAAGAAATATTTATGTAAAATTTTTCGTTTGTTCTGAAAAATGGTTGCAGATTCCGGAAGTAGTGGAAAAATGTTCGTCATAAAAAGAGGTATGATTTCTTCCAGGTTTTGCAACGGACGGCAAATAATCGTGGAAGAAATATAAAATGAATGTTTTGATGACAAATAATCACTTTTTGCGGTATTTTACGAATGAAAAAAATTCAATAGCTTTTTGTCTACAATTGATATTTATTTCATAATCCATATTTTTGCCGTAGGGGGCAGACAGGAGGAAGTTCATTCCGACAAAATAACCTCCCGCATCCAGAAATTATGCTATGGGCTAAATATGGACTTTGTTGATCCTGTAAGTGCCAATATCATTGGGTTTCATATTTATAACTTACAGGTGTAGAGGATGATTTTGCCTGATTTCTACTTGTTACAGCTATCAGTGACATTAAAGGTAATTGCAGGCCTCTATTCTGGGGTAACTACTGTAGAGTTAGATAATTTGGCAGCTGAAACAGCTGCCACCATGACTACTCGACATCCAGATTATGCTGTGCTAGCAGCTCGTATTGCTGTCTCCAATTTGCATAAAGAGACGAAGAAAACATTCAGTGGTAAGGGGTGATATGATTATGTTTGTTGTCTAGTTTATATATAAGATGGTTCCGTTATGCACATTTTAGAACTTCCAAATAAATTCAGGTTCTGATGATTCAGAATTCCATTTTATTTTTCCTCCTCTCTATTCATTTTAAAAATCTAAAATTTTGATGAGAGATTGAAGATCTGTGTCATACTGTATGTTACGAAAGTTAAACAAATCAGGTTGATTGTATGTTGGTTATATTTCAGTGTAGAATTGCATTAGAAGTTTTTCACAAAAATATTTTCAACAAGTTTCAGAAAAAAATATTTTAAATTACATGTTATGAAACACAGGCCCCAAAACATTGAGCCAAACAGCAATAGAGCTGTCATCTGCTAAGATTAATAAGTACTGCATGCTCTAGATCAGCCATGTCCATTGTGGCACCTGTGGTGTCTGTTCAGTGCCCTCAATAAGCAAACTCACTTTTTCCAACTTAGAGAGAAAATACAGAAACGATTCTGCTGTCTTCTGGATGAATTCAGAAGGTTTCTGAAATAATCACCATGCCAGTATCATCAATACTTTCACAGTTTGATGGGATGTCTTGGCAACTAGATTTAGCTTTTATGTCAGATATGACCTCAAAATTAAATTAATTAAATAAGGATATACAAGGGAAAGAAAGCAACATTTCATAAGTAGTAGACATAGTAAATGTTTTCAACAGACACCGAAGGTATGTTTATGACATTTAAAACGAAGTTCCCTTTCCTATTTTCCAATTTAGAAGTCTTTTGAATTGTTGAAACTAGCTCATTGTGTGTATTTTGCAAATGTGCATTCCCGCCTGAGATATGGCATAATATTCTGGGGAAGCTCATTGTATGTACCCAGACCTTGAGATGGCAAGAGATAATTATTCTAACAATGAAAAAGTGCCATCCGTGTGATCCCTGCAAGCCCCTCTTCATTGAGCTTGGGATCTTACCATTGCCTTGCGTATTTATTTACAAATCTGTAATATTTGTCAATACTGTCTTACTAAATGGTGGGAGCATATTTTCATGCAATACTGATATTTGTAATTACAACACATGTCCCTCAAGTGTTAGTATCAATAGCTCACTTCCAGAAATCCACATATAATACATGTACATTACTTTACAACGCTTTGCCAGATGACATTAAACAACTGAAGTGTGTTCACAAATTTAAGTTAAAAGTAAAATCTTTTCTGCTACATAACTGTTTCTATACAATTAGAGACTACTGATCATCAAAAAGAAAAATAATGTTTATATAAACAAAACAGTGATGTATAATGAATTAGTTTACATTTGTATTGTGTAATTATTTTTGAAGGACTTAATATGCTCGTAACAGTAATGTATTTCAGCTTCCGGGTCAATGACCCTCATCTCAACGAGGTTTTTGTCCAGCCTCCCTGATCCATTGAGCAAATGCAGAGATGACGCCTTGTTTTCCTTGTGGACAAAAGTAGTTCCACTATGCACACATTTTGTTGAACTCTCCTTTTGCTTGTAGTGGTAGGAGTAGCGGTAAGGGTGAGTTACTATTTTGTTAGCAATGCAGAAAAATCAAGCCTGCAGTTTGTTTCCCATTGCAAATAAGTTTTCTGTAACTCGGGAACAAAAATGTCTAGTTTTTGAAATGTTGCTAATCTCACACTTTTTTTGATTTAATTTTTATATATATGTAACTTTTTCTCGTCTTTCAACAATTTATAATTAAAATAATGGGAAGGGATTGTGAAACTCAAGAAAATGTGCCCAGATCTTCTCCGTCATACATCACTTACAAGTTTTACTGTTTTTTGACTAAATCTAAACTATGTGGTAGTGAATGTGATCTATCTTCTGTTGCTCTGCATCTTGTCACCAGAATGCCCCCACAACATTGTGACTCGAGTGTTGAGCATTCTTTCAATAGGGTGGACACATTCTGGAAAATCAGGGAATATCATTGCTATGGAAAAGTTAGAGAAAATCAGGGAATTTGTTGAAGAATTGTTATATCTGGGAAAATCTTCAGAGACTTATAAAATTACATGTTATTCCTTAAAAACATTAGCAAGACATTTTATTAAATTTTTATTTGTTGAGAAAATATTATTAGTTTTTTCACATAGTGAAATCACAGCGCTGACCAGTTAGTATCAGGCTGGCTTTAATATCTTCTTTAAATATTGTGAAATGAAAAATTTTATCTGTAATGGAGGGGAAAAATGCTAGGAAACTGGGAATAGTCAGGGAAATTTGTCCCAGGAAATAAGTGGGCACTCTCTTAAATCCTTTTAATTTTTTTTTATTGATAGGAATTTGTAGTTTTGTGACCTACAACAATTTGTTTATTACTTTGTGTTAAAAATTAAAACACATTTTAGGTGAAAAATTTTTTATTTGCCAAGAACGCACGCTAAAGCATCATTTTGACCCTTTTGATACTGATTTCATTCCGTAGCTTCTGGAGCTTCTAAATTTTGATGCTCAAAATGTACAAATATCTCTCCTAATATTTCAGATATCTTCTGAAGAAATATACACTCATTCCTTCCACTTTGTATTGTTTTCTAGCCTTTTGTACAATGCATGTAAATTGAGAAACTGTGAATGGTTTTGTTACAGTGCAGCTAATATATTTCCATGTTTCTAAAAGAAAATTGTTATTACATGAAGGAATAGTTATTGAATAACAAAATATTTCTTCCAATCATTCAGACAAAGTAAAATGTTGGAGCTTAGAAGAGAACTTTCATGAATAATAGGGCATTTCAAACTGCAAATGGTGATGATGTGGTCAAATATACATAGTTTTTTCGGGGTCACTATCTCATTTCATGATTTTGAAATTTAGTAGATTTGAAAAGACGTAAACCAATGGTGTTTAGTGCTTTAATGGGAAAACATTGCTTTGCTTAAGCACGAGCCATTACATTTGCAAAGTTATTTTGACTCAAAGGAAATGGAGCAGATAAGCAGGTATTTCCAAGGATGATGAACAGTTAATGGCTTGAAAACTGCAAATACAGAAGCCAATTGAAGTGTGTGGTAGACCACCAAAATGAGCATACGAATGTTTTTCCATTTTAATGAAAATATTGGAAAGTAATATGAAAGGTGCTTTGAAAGTGAGCCTGAAAAATAGAACTATAAACCACTTGTTAAAATACGAAGTGCGCATTGAACAACAGTTGGGAGTTTTAAACAAAATGTACTTCAAAACTATGATCTGTACAAGTCATTACTTTTTGGATCTTACAACTAGATATGTTCATACTGAACATAAAGAACATTCAGTTATATCAGAAGTAAATGAAAACGTGAGCAAGGACCAAGAATTGCAATTTGAGTCTCCAGGTTAATGGTTTTCAGAATTTCAGCACATGTAACACACAAAGTTCCCATTGATGTGAAATGAAAAAGTGTAAATAAAATGTCAAATAAAGTGCAACAGTTGTGAGATAGTAGTTTAAAGAGACACATAGTCCAAAGGAAAAGTATTTTTTTTTTTTTGTCATGTGAAACTGGTATATAAAATTAAACATTTATATTCTTATTACAACAATATTATTTATACAAAATAGTTTTTTTCAATTACTGGCACATTGGGGTCAAGAAATCTTACACTTACACCCCATAGAACAATAATGTCAAGAAGTGTTTAAAATATACTTAAGATGTGGCATAGTTACTTTATTACATAATAAATTATTATTCTCAAGTGTGCTAGTGATATTGTTAAATATTTTTGCAATATTACTCTTTAAGAAGTACCGATGAATGCTCAAAGTCAAAATCACTCCACTGGACATTATAGGGGATATATTGTTATTTCTGTGTTATTCTAGTGTTTAAAGTGAAGCAGTTAAGTGTAGCAACTGCAACTGTTAAAGTGAACTTGGTAGTTGGACGTGCAAAATTTTCCAGTGTTTAAGTTTTTCATATTATTTGCAGACTAGTTTAAAGTGGTGATATAATAGTCGCATGACACCCACATCCCTAGGTATCTGTAAGTTCCACCCAAGAAGATTGGTGAAAAAAAAAAGGGTTTGACAGTGCTGCTCTGAATGTTTGAGACACCTTTGATAAGGGTGTTTGGCAAGGAAGCCCTTATCTCCTACCCCTGCTCTCGTGAATATTCAGAACAAAAATTTGGAACTGGGTCCTAAGCCAAACCTCAAAAATCAAAGACCAAAACATTATTGCTTTTTCATGCTTCCATTGTGTCCTTCAGCAGAAATATCTTTGATGACTTTTTCAGCCATCCTTAGATGTTGTTTCGTTATTGTGCCTTCAGTGTCTTAATTGTCATTTTGAACTTGTAGTTACACTCCCTTGTCTAATGTTGTTGAACACTTAAATACAAACTTGTCTGTTATGAGTTATACAAATTTGTTAGATTGGAACAGGTTGACCATGGGTAAAATTGGGTCCTTTGTATCCAAGGATCTTAGATCTAAATGTGTGTCACAGATATGATTATATCAGGCACATATCCATCGGGAGGGAAATGAGGGAAATTCCCCCTTCCCCCTGAAATTTTTCAGTATATTCACTATTAATTTTAACTTGTCATGAAACTTTCAAGCAAAAATATTTTCAGATAACTATTAAAACTAATAAAATCATATCACAGCAAGAGGTGAGTGTAGCATGCAACATTTTATAAAATCTGCAATATGACACATTTTACCAAAACGTTTTTAATTTCCTCACCCAAAATTTGTCTTTGGATGCACTCCTTCGTGTATATTATTCACAAATTTCGCCTTCAACATTTCCATCATTGCATGGGTAAAAATTTTATATTTTATTTATCATCAGATTTATTGATTAGTTACATGAAAGATTGTCGTATAATTGTAGGTTAACTTCTGTTTGTTGTAATATGTTTATGCCCAAATCATAGGAATAAACATCTGATACTCTTAAAATGATGGTTGCATGGGATGTCTCTTCCCCATGTGAATTTTGGCACCTTGGCATTTTGTATAGACTAGTTTTATGTTCAACAAACGGTATTACCTGCTTTCCAGAAAGGTAGAACCTTTCAAGATGTTCCATTTGACTTGGAGAGTTGTGGACAATTGGTGTTTTCTTAAAAGTCAAAAATGATTGTATTCATTTAAAATAATTTTTTCTGTTCATTTTAAAAATAATTTTTAGGTATGTTGTACTTCTCTCACATACAGCTTTTGTAACTTAAACAAATAAAAGAAAAGCAAAAAGCTTAATTTTTTGTTGAATTTTTTTCTTTACTTTCCTATGTACTGTACTCTTCATATGTTTGGTATACATATCTCTGAACTAAGCTTTCAAGATAAAGAAAGTCATTGAATTTCACATATTACTAATAAGTTTTTGTGTGTTGAATTCTGTTACAGAGGTGATGACACAACTATATACTTTAGTAAATCCTCACACTAAGAAAGAGACTCCTATGATCTCAGAAAATCATTACAACATCATCATGAAGCATGCAGATCGTCTGAATTCGGCCATCATTTATGATCGGGACTTCAGTTACAATTACTTTGGCTTCAAGGTACATGTCTATATGTGATCTTTCAAATAACTTGTTAGATAACGTCTGATTTTAATGAAGATTACAGTCAGAAAGTTCAATAAATACATAAACAGAACAATCTAAATGCAATTAGAATCTGATGAAATCTCTGAAGAATGCTTTGTTGAAAACCCAATGAAAATAGAGCGTAACAGGAACATTGCTTCAATGTTAACACATGCTTTATTTCTATTAACAACTTGTAACATGTCCATAAGTGTAAAAGCTTATTTGACATTGTTGATTTTTACAGACCTTGGAGCGTTCGTACTTGTTACGAGTAGATGGCAAGGTAGTGGAGCGACCCCAGCACCTGTTGATGCGTGTGTCTGTGGGTATTCATGGTGAAGACATTGATGCAGCCATTGAGACTTACAACCTGCTTTCAGAGCGTTACTTCACACATGCTTCACCTACTCTCTTTGCTGCAGCAACGCCTCATCCTCGGCTTTCTAGGTAGGTTTCTACCAAATTTAAGAAATGTTAGTTTTTGGAAGCCATTGTTCTTGGCTGGCAATAAAAGGCTCTCATTTCATCATCTCTCATAATTTTTATCATAACAACCCTGTGGAAAAAAATCATGAACATATTCCTGCAATATTCTGCTTGAGATGGAGCATTAAAATTTATCTGCATGATGCAATATAAGAGACATTCTTGCCACATCACATTGACGTTATTGTCATTACTTATTTCATTATCCTTCATTACAGTTGCTTCTTGTTGTCCATGCAAGAGGATAGCATTGAGGGCGTCTATGATACTTTGAAGCAGTGTGCTCTTATATCAAAGTCAGCTGGCGGAATTGGCCTCAATGTGCACTGCATCCGTGCCTCAGGCAGCTACACTGCAGGCACTAATGGCACTTCCAATGGGCTTGTGCCCATGCTGCGTGTGTTCAATAATACTTCTAGGTATGTGTCCAATTGGGAAAATTATTACTATTTTAAATATTTCGGTTTTAAAGGACTGTAAAACCCCCTTATTAAAGAATGATCATTTAAGGAGAAAATATTCATGTACCCATGTACAGATTCATTTTCAGATTATGAAATGGAGATGTGACAAAATTCCATTCCTCCCAGTCTCTTATGAACTGCTTTTACACTAACAAATTTGGGACCTCATTTCGCTTAACGTTATCAAAACCTACTGAATGTTCATGACCTGGACAATAAGCAGATCTTGTCAGTGAATTTTTCTTCCTACAAGTAAGGGTGTGAGATATAATTACAAAAGAACTTAATGGTTAAATGTTCACTTAGCTTAGAAAACAAATCAGCTAGCTATGGAAAAAGTGCTGATGATTTAGATTTTTTTGATTTAAATAAGATTTTTAAATATAGTATTAGATGTTTTTACTTTAAACCAAAATTGTTAAGAGATTTATTTAGCCTTAATTACTTTAAAGGCAGAAAAAAGTTTTTTAAAACCAACCGTTTTTAAATTTTTCATTAAATCGTCGTAATTTTATTTCAAAAAATAAAGATACTATGTATTTGAGGGATCCAGTGCAATAACACCCTAACCCAAAAAATCTTTAAATTTAATTTACGTATAGTTTCGGGCTTTTGAATCACTTCCCTTGCGTTCACATTACCAAACAAGCTTGTGGCACTATCGTTACTTTTTTTTTTTTTTTTTTTTTTTTTTTTTTTTTTTTTTTTTTTTTTTTTTTTTTTTTTTTTTTCTTTTCGTGATTGCTGCAATTTGTTTTTGTTTTCCCTCACTGATGCTGTGTTGCAGATATGTTGATCAAGGGGGCAATAAGAGGCCAGGAGCCTTTGCCATCTACTTGGAGCCTTGGCATGCTGACATATTTGCATTTCTGGACCTTAAGAAAAATACAGGTTAGAATGCATGGAAGAGAGTAGATCGTTCTTAAACTCGAATCATCAGTGATTGATTTCTTGATTACATATGTTTTAAATTAGAACACACTGGAGTAGATGGATGAAATTTAAACTCGAATCATCAGTGATTGATTTCGTGATTTACATATTTTTTAAATTGGAACACACTGGTGTTCTAATTTAAAAAATGCTATGCAATTGCTATGATTGTAGTTGCCAAGTCTTGCAAGAGGAATGAAACATTCACTCATATTGCACTTCTTTGACATCTTAAAGAACGCTGCCTAACATCTTGTTATATTATTGTGACAGAAAGAAACAGGTTTGTTTTTTGTGACAAATAAAATTTCCCTTCACTCAAAAGCAATGTTGAAGGCTTCTGGAAGACATTGCAACCTGTTACAGTTCCTCACTATTGTAATAACCATAGAGAACAAAAAATTCTCCGTAATAAACACCCGAAGGCTCCACTAAACAAAGGAATTGCAAGTACACAGGAAATGTGGCCCCTGGTCATAAGAAACCCTTTGAGAGGGAAGTTACTTTAACTGGCAATATTCTGCAGCTGCTGTTGCAATTTTATACCCTGTATAATGTCTTTTAAATGAGATAAGACGCATTTTATGAGTTATCTTAATTTAAGTGACTATTGGTCTTTAATTATATTTAAGAATCAATACAAGACCTGTAGTAAAACTGACATTCTGTTCATGTTGTCTTCGAAGATAATTTTATATTAGACAAGTTACCAAAATTCGTTGAATAAACATTTGATTTATAATTCACAATTCTCTCATTGTACACTAAATTATTTGCAGTACGTGCTTGCATTTCACGTCTTGAAAGGTATAACTGTTAAGGTATGAAGAAAATAGCTGATAACTTTGAAGGAGGTAGTAATACGTATTGCAGTTATAGTAACTGCTGTACTGAGGTATTGGAATATATCTTTAGAATAGTGGAATTAAGATTTTGTCGCAATTTCAAACCTCGTCTAAATAAAGACAAAAAGTTGTTTGTTGAAACATGTTTTTAATATAAGTTTGGTATGAATCACAAGTTTTGAGTAGTGTATATGGGCTGTTATTAAATTGAAAAATGTTGCTAGTTGAAGATGAAAGACTTCTTTGTTTAGGCAAGGAAGAGGTTCGTGCTCGAGACTTGTTCTATGCACTGTGGGTACCTGACCTGTTCATGCGTCGTGTGGAGGAGGATGGAGTGTGGAGCCTAATGTGCCCTAAAGAGAGCCCGGGGCTTTTTGACTGCTGGGGAGAAGAATTTGATAAGCTGTATGAAAGCTATGAAGCGGAAGGCCGGTTTGTTCGACAGGTTGTGGTTCTTCTTGTTCTTGATATGACCTTGCTTGTCATCATTTTGCAGTTTTAGCAAATTGTGGCTGCTGAAAAATTGTGTTTAATATTCCTTCCTGCTGGCCTCCTATACTCAATATTTTTTGTTTCATCATGTTTCTATTAGAAACATACTCCTCTGAAAGTACCTTGTTAAAAGTTCTTTCTGCTATGGTTGAAGAAGGTATATTAGGTGGCAATAGAAAAGGAGCAATGTCATAACTAAGAGGCTGATTGATATGAACCTAAAATCAAAAAAAAAAAAAGCATGCATTTGAAATCACTTGTATTTTCATTCCAGTCATTCACGATTTTGAAAATTGTCGTTGTGTATAATTTTGAGCTTCATTATGAAATTATTGTTAAGCTTCTTCCAACTATCAAATTATACTTAACATTTTTCCCAATTATTAAATTATACATACGATTTCTCCCATCTATTAAATTATACTTGAGAGAAAACTGCTCAAAATTTGAGGCCAAAGGGGACCAGGCTCCAGCAATAATATGAGAAACCCTCAGTTTTTATACTTGATATGTGCGTATGTTCTTGTGAGCTCTGAGAAGTGAAAATATTCTCATCTGAAAACATGCTTGTTGTGTTAATATTTCTGTTATTTTTATCAAACACTTGGAAGTATATTCTAAAAAATTGCAAGTAAATAGTATATGCTCATTTTTATTTTTATCACCTAATATTACATCAAAAAAGACTTTTTCTTTTTATCTCCAAACAGTTTTTCTATTGGCATGTAAGTATGCTAATCAAATTTTTTATTGTTATATTCACAGGTCAAGGCACAACAACTCTGGTTCGCCATTCTTGATGCTCAGGTGGAAACTGGAACCCCATATGTGCTCTACAAAGATGCTTGTAATCGCAAATCTAATCAGCAGAATTTAGGTACTATCAAGTCGAGCAACCTGTGCACAGAAATTGTTGAATATACTGATAAAGATGAAATAGCCGTTTGTAATCTGGCTTCTATCGCTGTAAATATGTTTGTGCTCAATGACAAAACTTTTGACTTTGAGAAGCTGCGTGAGGTGACCAAAATAGTAACTCGCAACCTCAACAAAGTCATTGAAGCTAATTATTACCCAGTGCCTGAGGCTCGCAAGTCCAACATGCGCCATCGGCCTATTGGCATTGGCATTCAGGTAATATTTTTTTTCATCTATGATGGTACTGTTAAGGAATAAAAAGGGACCTTGTTCTTGAAATAGCATGGATTGCAGATATTTATATTAAGTGAAATAATTATTTTATCAAGTAATTTGGAAAAAGTCTGAACCAGCTTAAATAATACTATTAGTGCCATGATTGTTTTTAATGGCTGCTGTTAGCTTGTGTGAACTGAAATGTGTAAATTAGGAGGATCCTGTATTCAATTACTGAATGGAAATAGTTAAACTCTTGTCTTCTTGCCCCAACTATTCCACTCTTGTCCTAAAGCCATCTGGATTGATTCCTATAGTTTTCTCTCGTCAATTCCAGGCAGATGTCAGAGCAGTATAGTATTTAAAAATAATGGACTGTACACTATCCTTTCTTTCTTGTCCTTGGCCCCATCCTTACTACTGAGAGCAGCAATGTTTCCACTAGTACCATTGCAATGTCAGTAACAGATATTTTCAAAGGACATCTTGGAATGATTCTGTGAAGTCTACTCGTGAACAATTATAGTCATGGTAAGTTGCGTTCACAATGATGGTTGTAATATCTGTGTTGGTGTAAACATAAGCCATACAGCAAGCTTATAAAGTATAACTGCTTCACACATACACACACACACCTGTTTAAGTGTAAGGAAATTGAAAATAGTAAATGTGGATCTCTAATTCTTTTTTCTGAAAAGATGTGGTCTTATACTTGCCCTTGTGAAGTCAAGAAAATCTTTTTCTCTTCTAGGTGACCAGCAAACGGATCCTGTTGTCGTAGTGTTTGTTGGTCATTGACTAAAGAGAGCGTTTTGTTTTTTCAGGGGTTAGCAGATGCCTTCATCTTGATGCGGCTTCCTTTTGAGAGTGAAGGAGCCCAGAAATTAAATGTGCAGATTTTTGAGACCCTTTATTACGCTGCTCTAGAAGCAAGTTGTGAGCTTGCTAAGGAGCATGGTCCTTACGAGACGTATGATGGTTCTCCTGTCAGCAAAGGTATTTTTAAGTACAGATTATACTTGAGTACAGTATTTGAAAATAAACTTTCCAAATTGGATTGTGGAATAACTGAACTAGTTACCATTATTTAATTCATTACAATTCATATACAAAAACTTTTATTTACCTTTTTTAAGTCCGACTGAAAGGTCCAACCTTACAAACTTTTTTGTTATTTCTGATTTATGCCACATCTGATGGAAAAATCCTACTTAGTTGCACTGATATTTGTTATGGTCATTTAAGCACTCTTCTTTTTCCAAATCCAACAGCATGTGCGTTGAAGATAGGATCCTCTGGGTTCTTAGAAGACTTCACATTTTGTGAAGGGTCAAAAGTGGTTACTTTCTAAAAAACAGAGATAAATCAGGGAAATTTGTATGAGAACCATTGAAAGCTTCGGACAATTTTGCGGGGTTTATAAATCAAATAATAGTCCTTAAAAACTTGAATAAAAAGTTGTTAATTTTTTATTGTGTGTGGAGATGTCCTATCCAAAAAATATTTTGGTAGAATGTTCTATAGCAACAAGTAACAAATTGTATATAAAAAAGAGGTTTCTGTTGTGATAGTTGCATAAACTTTACGATAGTTACAGGAATGCAAGAAATTGTTATAGATGCCATATGGACATGAATGGAAGATGTTTTCAGTTCTGTGCATTAAAATTAATTGTGCAAGTATAAACTGCAGAGTTGCCAATTTTCTCAGGTATTCTGCAGTATGACATGTGGGGTGTGACTCCTTCTCCCTTGTGGAACTGGGCTGCATTAAAAAAGAAGATTGCAGCCCATGGAGTTCGCAATTCCTTGCTTATTGCTCCCATGCCTACAGCTTCTACAGCCCAGATCCTGGGCAACAATGAATCATTCGAACCCTATACCAGCAATATCTACACTAGGAGGGTACTGTCAGGTGAATTCCAGGTAACTTTTTATAGTTGGTATCCCAATTCATATATCCTTCCCTCTCCCCTCCCCCATGGGGGGAGTGTTTGATAAAATTAAATTACTTGAAGAAGTCTTGCACAAAGATCTTTTGTATGGTCTGTTGAATAATTCGTATTCTTGAGGAATCCAAATTCAGTATTGAATTTTGTTGAGGATGTTTTGATATTATTAAATAACATTTTGTTAAAATTGTCATGGCTCCAAATAGGTGAAAGTTTTAAGAAAGCATTGTATCTTCAGACATAAAATGACATTTCTATAATTGCGCAGGTAGTGAATCACCACTTGTTAAGAGATTTGACAGAGGCTGGTCTGTGGAATGATGACATGAAAAATCTCATTGTTGCTCATGGAGGGTCAATCCAAGCTGTGGAAGGCATTCCACAACATTTGAAGGACCTTTACAAGACTGTGTGGGAGATTCCACAGAAAATTATCATTAATATGGCTGCTGCTCGAGGAGCCTTTATTGACCAGAGCCAGTCTCTGAACATTCATATCGCAGAGCCCAATTATGGGAAACTTACCTCAATGCACTTCTATGCCTGGAAGCAGGTGAGCTACATTAACTTGTGTGGTAGGGGCTTGCCTATTCTGATATCAGTTTCTCATTAATTGACAAATTACTCACAATTGTAACTTGAGTTAGTCCTTAAGGTATATCAGTTACTTAGATCATTATTCTAATTAGTGTAGCACAGACGTAGTACACATTTCTTTAGCTCTGGGTTTCTTAATCAAATGGACCGAAAAAACTATATATATACATTCTACAGTACCCCTTTACTCTCTTATATCCCAAAGGGTCCCAAAGTATGAAACATTGAAGATGGTGCTGATGAGCCAAAACAACAAACTTCAAACATCCAATGTAGGATTGGTAAATGTGTAAATTAGTAACTTAATGAAACTGGGACTGGACTTGGAAATACAGAGATGCAGGAAAACATAGTAACTGCGAATGTACTCACAATATTTTGCTGTAATTACTTGTTTAAAATAACATAAGAAAGGGAAACTGTTGAACATGCTTCTGTTCTTTGAGTGGCCCTTACATCAGTTTAAATATTCCATGGTTGGTTTGTCCTTAGTAGTGAAAATATATTCAAGTAATTTGATGAAGAAGTGTAAAGTGCACTTGGACCATTGTATGTTTTTCTTCTTCACTTCTTTGTTGAAGTTTTTCTATTCATAGTCATGTGTGCTTTCTCAGGCACCTCCATGGCATAGTGTACTCAAAAGCATTCTTGTACCCTAATTGGGAAGTCTTGTCCTTTAATAGCATGCTCTTGTGAATCAAGAGTTTGTTTGTTGTAGCTTTTCATTGCATTCTTGCATCTATTGCTATGTTTTTCAAAATGCATGAATCTGCATGTTGGTTTTGGTATATTTTAAATATTACAATAAGAGAATAAGAATTAAACTATCTATTGCCAGTCCTTTCCTTTGTTATTTTTGTATTGTAATTTTCTTCTCCTGTCGTCCTGTTGAAATGTTACTAGTTGTAAGAGTGATGTAGAAATCTCTGTCTTGAATATAATAAATTAGCAATATTGTAATCTCTGCTTCTGAAATTTTTTTTCAGGGTCTTAAGACAGGAATGTATTATCTCCGTACGAAACCAGCAGCCCAGGCTATTCAATTTACAGTGGATAAGACAAAGCTTGCACGTTCTGTGGGCCAGAGTTCTCGGTCAGAGAATGGAACAAC
The DNA here is from genome assembly GCA_038098605.1 of Gryllus longicercus. Classification (NCBI taxonomy): domain Eukaryota; kingdom Metazoa; phylum Arthropoda; class Insecta; order Orthoptera; family Gryllidae; genus Gryllus; species Gryllus longicercus. Next base: position 34,344 of record JAZDUA010001124.1, read on the forward strand.
TACAAATGGCGAGGATGCCCGATCAAGCAACATGGAAGCCATGGTGTGTTCTCTGAAAAATCGTGATGATTGTGTTATGTGTGGATCCTAAAACTTATCATGTGTATAGTACGCAAGAATCTCATCATGCAAATTTCATCCAAAAATTTTTTTCAAACTGTAACATTACCTCTTGCCAAATAGACATACTGTCATAAATTTCTTGGTTTATACTGTGATTTTCAAATAAATTGTGATATTTTATATCTTTTGAAATATTGATACAGAAATAAATTTTTGTTCCCACCTCTTGACTCCTTTAATTCCCTTATCTGTTACCCAATGCATTTATCAATCAATTTCATTGTTTTTAAATTAAATTTTCCCTTTTGTGAATCTGAGATATCAATTTTAAGTGGGTCTTCATGATTCTTTAGTGTTGCATGTATGGATGAACTCCAATACAAATCTACTATGTGAAAGTGAAATTGTAACTTTTGCATATGCCACGCAATTAGTACCACTCTAATGATTCCTCCAAAATTTGGCTTGAATGAGCAGTCAAGAGTAGTGTCTCTTGTAATTTTTTTTTTCATTACAAGCAATCTCTCTCCTCCCCCCCCCCCCCGCCCTATCCTGTGCATCAGGGCATCCTTGTTGCCAGGCATCACAGAGACACGGATCGGCACTGACTAGACCACAACGAGAAGGCAGAACCAGGAGTGGGAAAGGAGGAGCAGGTGGAGTGGAAGAAGCAAAAAGAGTTGGGAGGGAGTGGACAGAGCAAGGAGGAGGAGATGGTCTTCATCTTCTTAAAAAGTCTAAGATTTATTCCTTTCCAAAAAGTATGAGTCTTTCCATCTTGGTTTCCCAGCTTTTCATCTTCCCCCTCTGCCTTTCATCTCTAGCAATCTTCATGATTCTTTTCTCCTCCATTCTCTCAATATGACCGCTCCATTCCTTTCTTTGATTTGCTACCCATTCCATAATGGGCTTTACTTTGCAAACTTCCCTAACGTTCCTATTTCATTCCTTATCCAGTTGTGTGATTTGCAATTTTTTTCAGAACTCTCTTTTTAGCAACCTCAAGTTGTTGGGTACATTTTGTTTTGTTCGTTTCTCCTGCATATGTTAATATTGGTCTAATTATAGATTATGTATTCTAACCTTCAAGTTCTGTTTTAGATGTTTATTATATTATATTTAGTAGCTGAAACAGCCAACGATATTATTTGCTCTAAGCTAGTTGCTCAATAAAAGCAATAAAGTCCTAACTAAAAAATGTATTAGAAAAAAAGATACGCTTCACTCCAATAAGAAATACCCGTTTTAAAATTTCACTTTGACATTTTGATTTGTACCTCATACATGATGCTTATGAAGTTAAAAATGCAAAAGATGTATATTCCACTATCACAAATAAACAAAAATTAACAATTTAGCTGTAACAGATGTACCTAACTTTGTAAAAGTTAAGTGTTAACTCAAAAGATTAATCTTTACTTTAATGAAAACATTCTGCTTGGTGCTTGCAAGTGTGTTATGGCCCTTCTCAACTTAAGATTACCTTTAAGATTTTACTGAACTTTAATGGAGCTAATACATATTGAACTGTTACATGTAAGTAAATAAAATATATTTGTAGGGACAAGAATTGAGAAAATATCATTAATACTGAGACATTTTAAAATGTACTAAAATAAAAATTAGAGTAGATATATTCCTGTGGAGCAGAAATTTAATTATATGAATTTGATTCCCAACATGGCCAAATATTTTTTGCACATCAAGTATAATTACATTTCATAACCATTACAAATTACATGAGAAAGTTTAATAATAAACATTTGGTATGTTGTATATTATTTTTGTAGTAAATATATTATACCATACAACATTATTTACATAATTTTGACAAATATTTCAGTTAATTTTTACATAGAAAACGTAACAAAACTAAAACTAGGCCTGGGGGAGGGGGGGGCTGCTTCCCCCTAGATTAGCCTAATTGAAAAGAAATGTTTCCATGTTTATAATTATATTTTAAACTTTACTAAGCAATTATCACAAAAATACGCAACTTTTTATTCAGGAGTTGGTGATATTTTCCATACTCATTTTCATAACATGAGTTAATTTAAATTAGATTTGTTTTTATCCGCGCGAAAAAATTGTAATTATTGTAATTGTAATTATTATGTAAATTAAATATTAATGTGATTATTATGTATTCCCAACCTGGTTTAAGTTATTACAGGGTAAATAGTGTTTAATGAAATTTACATATTTTTCTTTCATGACTTTCCCTTTCCTATTGTAACAAGTTTCTGCATTACTAAAATTCAGAAGTTTACACTTTAATGTAATGAATAATTTTTGTGTATTATCATATTTTGCATACATTCGTTAAGAAATAAGAATGAAACATTTCTAAAGTAAATTAGAAAGTAAGTGAAAATATCACTTCATGCCAATAAAATTTCAATTGATTTAATTTTTTTTAGATCCAATTCATATTACTTGTTACATCTTACACCTAACACAATTTTTAAATAAATTTCTTCTTTAATACCTAAAAATCTTTTCATTAAGTGAACATTGAAAGTAGATAATTTTGGGTTAAGAATTAAAATATTTTGATTTATATACAGACTTCAGAAACATTCACACTATTAAGAACTCTATTGTTTTGTTTCAGAAATTGCTCTTTGTCTCCTATGAATCAATTACTGCTCACCCTGAGATTTTATGCAACTGCCGACACTCTAACTGCAGTTGGTGACTTCTCAGGAGTGCATAAAACTACTGCAGGGAGAATAATTACAAAAGTCTCTCATGCCCTTGCATCTCTAAGGAAAAAATTTATTTACATGCCGAGAAGCAGAGAAGAAACAATAAACATTCAAAGAAAGTTCTTTGAAGTGGCTGCTTTTCCAAGAGTGATAGGTGCCATTGATTGCACTCATGTACGCATTGTTTCACCCGGTGGAGACAACGCTGAAGTTTTTCGAAATAGGAAAGGCTACTTCAGCTTCAAGTTTCTGCATTTCTGCAAACCATTGCAAACCAAGACTTGCGCATTCAAAATATAGTTGCACGGTGGCCTGGATCAAGCCACGATGCTACTATATACAGAAACTCTGTAATTAAGGCTCGGGTGGAGAGAGGGGAGTTTTTGAATGGGGTGCTGCTTGGCGATGCAGGATATCCTATAGGACCAACACTGTTGACACCTCTTCGGAACCTTTATTTACCAGAGGAAAATTTGTATAATGAATCGCACATTAGAACACGTAATACAGTGGAAAGATTGTACGGTGTTTGGAAAGCAAGATTCCCTATTTTGGCACTGGGAATAAGGCAAGATATATCACTAGTGCAGCCCATAATTGTGGCATGTGCTGTAATGCACAACATTGCCATTGAGCGGAAGGAAGCAGATCCTCCACCTGATCCAGGAATGGATCAAGAACAATTACAATTGGCAGTTCAAGAAGGGCAGATAACTCCTGCCATAAATTTAGAAGTGCCACAAAGGGAAGCAGTTCGGGAAACATTTGTGAGGTTCTTCAGAGAGAGAATTCACAGAAATTAATGTTAAACATTCATTTATAGTTAAATTATATTTAAAAAATAAAGTTTACAAATTTTCAAAAACATTATTTTGTTGCCTCTCCTTTGCTTCCACATCCATTTCCACAAGTTTTCTCTTTGCTCTTATTAACCTAAGTTCTTCTTCTTTTATCTTCATATTAATTGAATGAAGCTCTCTCTCTCTCGCTCCTGCTTAGCTTCAAATTCTTTCTGCAGAAAGGCCACTTCAGTCCTTGCAGAAGCCCAGGAGTGCAACTTCTGCCCACTCACAGAAGGACTTATTGTGGTGTCGCACATCTGGGGTCTTCGTCTTGCCATACTCGGAGTCACAATTAAACTCAAATTTCTTTTTTGCTTCAGCATAGCAGGTGTATATTTAGACCATTCCTGCACTTCACTTTCACTATTGTGCATTACCAAAGGTTCCAATTCATTAATATGTAATATGGGAAAGTCCATTGTCTCGCTTAATGTGACTTCTTCTTCTCCTCCTCCTGCTGCTGCTACTTCTTCTTCTTCTTCAAACACTGTACTTATGTCATTGTCATCATGTGTCGATGGCATTCCTGCAGCACTTACTCCCATAATCCCAGCAACTTTTTCCAAAGTAGGATCCTTTGGAATGCTGGTTCCTGGCCCTCCTCCGGTTCTCAATATTTCTTGCCTCTCTCTGCCTAACATTTTCTTTGCTTCTTTTTTTAAATTGTCGTATTTTTCTTTCAATTCTTTGGCAGTACGGCAAGAAGCAGTGGCTGCATTGAAGTTCACGGCAATTTTCTCCCATGCTTGGTCCTGCAAAATTTGAAAACAATTAAATCAATAGATTAATGACATATTGGAAAGATAAATATTAAAGCTAATAAAAGATATCAGAAGTGTAAGTTGAATTGAGAATTTTGATATGAAAGATAGTATTTTTTAAATTTTAAATTACCTTTTCCTTATTCGTGGTTGCATTGGACTTTTTGCACTCCACAATTTCAACGTACTGATCCACTAGATTTACCAGTGTGGAGCATTCCTCCCGCGTAAAATTGGCGGAACGCTTCTTTTTCATGCTCGACATTTCGCCGGAATTCTGCATTTCGCAAAAGGCACTTAATAAGCGAATAATGCTACAACGAATTATGACTGACTGTCGCCAAGCCCAAAACACCGGAAACAAAACAAATCTCCACCCCTACAGCGAATAGTTGAATATCGAAAACATTATGCTGCACTCTATTAATCGTTGTGAGTACTAGAAAGTATTGCCAACCAACACAGAGTAAACGTTAAAGTGAGAGTTAGCCTCTTTGGCATGAGCCATATATACTCTTTGATAATATACTCTTTGGCATAAGCTGCTCGTACAACCTGTGTATCTATATTTTTAACCTACGTCAAGCAACATTTCAAAACAGCGTGTGTCGTGCTATGGTGAGAAGTTAATTGGAAGTAATATTAATTTATTTGTTTATTATTGGCAAAATTCTGAGAATGCTCCGATTTTCAGTTTAAAGCCACAAGCAGTGTCACCTAGGCGAAGAGCAGAAAGCTTATTAAAAATGCATTAGACTCTTCCAAGGTTCCACTCAGGGTATTGAAGACATTCGGATGGAGTCGTAACAAGAAGTAAAAACAATGCAACCCGTAAAGAAACGTTTGATTTGGACTGGACAGAGGTAATTGTGACAACCTCTTCTTACTTGTTAATTCTTTCTCCAAGTTACAATTCTTTTAAAAGTGTGACATCTCTTTTCCAGAACAATCTAGTCTGATAAAAACTACTGACAGAAGAGGCGTTGTATTGTTGCAGTTTCTACGAATAGTTCTCCCAACTTATTCTGCGGTCTCAATATTGGTGTCGAAACAAACCCTGTAACAACAATAAATTGTGCTGGTGTATCTGATTATCTTGTTTTGTTTTTTATTAGTGTATCATTGTGTTGAGCGTGTGATGTTGAGTTAGTATGCATGTTTAAATAGTGTTTCTTCCAAAATATTCATATTCTCTCTCAATGAAGCCGCAAATGAGAGCTTTTTATATAGACTCATTGCTGAAGAATTTTATAAATTGCTAATGAAAAAATGCTTGTTAGAAGAAGGCAGATCTTATTGAAATGGCAATATTTGGATCCAGCATTGACGAGAATCTAAATGTTCCCTCAATCTTAGCCGACCGAATTCAGAATGTTTGTGGAATGGGGTGGAGAATTGGGGAAGGATATCAGATTTACAGTTGATTAAGCTATCAAACAAAAGGGTTTTGATTACCTAACCCCCCTCGTTTGAGAATTTAGAAAGCAGATTCATGCATTTGAAAATCCATTGTCTTTTAAACTTAGTGAAATTGTCAAAAAAAATACATGTCAATACGCCAAGTCCAATAGGAAGAATTATTCATGGGAAATTGCCAACATTCACAGGCATGTAAGATCAGTTTATGCAATTTCATGGTATCTTCATAGGCAGTAGCATAAGGCAGTAATGAAAAAGGATTCCCTGAGCAATATTGAAAAATATATGCATCTGCTTTGACATTTAATTGAGGATCTGTATATGCTTTTAGAGCCATGAATGATTCAGGTAATAACTTTGACAGAACTTGGGAATTATTGGTGGATAGGTATTCAAATACCACCAAGATAATAGACACTCATATCAAAACTTTGCTTAATTTGCAGCAAATAAAAGGTGGTTCATCTTCTTTTAAACAATGCAATTCTCACATTTCTACAAATTGCAGAAGACTAAGCTTGTATTTGTCGCATCATTTTCTTTAATGGATAGGTTTCCAAATGGTGTTTCTCCTGAACAATGCATTTTGCTAGTAATTCTATGTATCCAGCAACTTATTTACTTAACACTTGCACTGCATGATTTACTCTCATTTTTCTAATCTTGTCAGCAAATACATGTTTCTCAGTTAATTTTAGTACTTTTGTAATTTTACTAGTCAATTTATCAATTAAACATGCTGTTTTGATTACATTCCACTTTGCAAATTTTCTTCTGTTATCTTTATTTTTGATATCAAATTCTAAATTGTTTGTCAACAATATATTTCTAATTCCTTTAATAAATTGAGGAGGGTCATAAAAGGGAAGCACTTGTTTAATCTCAACCACTTGGAAAGAATCTTCTGGAAAAAAATGTTTTTCAATAAAATATATTTAAAAAAATAAATTAAAAAATCACCAAAATATGCACATAGATATACATACATATGCATACTTTAACAAACGATTTATTTATGTAATTTATGTATTTATTCATGTAGATGCAGAACTTGTCTTTCACAAAACAAAATAGAAAACCAGTAGGTTCATAAGACAAAGTATAGAAGAAAATAATTACGTTCAGGTTCTCCTTTTCCTTTGCGTATCAAATTTGCGTCCTGGATTAGGGACTTGATAGCAGAAACGTTTGAATTAGATTGGTCGCACACAGTAGCTGAAATTGTTAATTTTTCTATAAGTACATTTTATAATATGAATGGATTTTTAAACACAACATGACTGTTAAACATCAATAATGATTCATTCAAACAATTATACAAGAGTTGGGCATGTGTTCTTACCAATGACATGTAATCCTGCCTTGTCAATTTCTTTAATGTGATGTTTAATACATTTTTTAAGTTGAACAAAATTTGTTTGTTCACAAAAACTGAATGATACTGGAATTTTCTAGCCGGATTTTATGCCTCGCAACATGAATACTAATGAGTGAGTGGCAAATTTAGGTGTTCTGTTCAAGCCCAAATCTTGTACACCAATAATAATATCTTTCCTAGCATCATAGTTTACTTGTGGTTGAATAGATACTTCATCCCACATACATACATCTGTACGTTTTCTCAGAGAATGCAATATCGTAATGCCTGGAATACAACATGGTCCAAATAAATCAGATGCCTTCTTTTGAAACAGAATTAGTGCAACTAGACAGTGTTCCCTGGTGGAGGATTGGTTATTTATTTCTCCTAAATATACCCTAATGATCTCAATTCGCGGGGAGTCATTGCCTGAGGTCTGGTGTCTAACAACAGATTTTTTCAAAGTTCAGAATGATGTTCCAGGTGTTTTCTCAATGGAATGCGCTACGTGAGGTCTCTGAAGGTGGTAGCGTACAAGTACTAATTCATTCAGAAAAGTTTCTTACAATCTCTTAGTAGTGAAAACGAGTCTTATCATATCAGAACGTATCAAAAAAGTTTAATTCTTTTCACAAACTACTGCGGACCAGCTCTATCAAAGCCAGCCATTCGTATGTGCGGTGCACGTTATAAATCTAGTTTTGTGGTATTCTGCCACACCTCTACTGATATCCACTTAGTCATAGTGGAAAACCTGACCACAAGTGCATTCATAGCGACTCCGAAAAGATAGGGTTCTGCCAAGGCAACCCGCAGAATCATTTTTCGAGATAATGTGTAAGAGGTAACGTGCAACTACTGCACCATTCACAAACTCTCCTTCCTACCTCTTGTGCTGAGGAGGAGTCTATTGTATCAGAAGGTATCATAATAGTTGAATTCTTACCACAAGCTAATGACGATAATTTCTATCAACACTAGTCATTACTAGGTGCATTGCACGCCCCTCTGGGCTTGATATAGATTTGTGAGTGACAAAATAATAATATTAATATGTTTGAAGATCCTATAATATCATGGAATTTGAAGTATGGATGGCGTGGAATTTATCTAAATTACTATTGATTCTAAAAGGATTATTTGAAACAGTTTTGGACCTGGGGCAATGCTGAACCTCCTCCCTTCCCCCTTAATATCTTATTAATCTGTATAAAAAATGACTAAAAATAATTCAGTTAATAAATTATTTGAAAATGTTATGAAACATTAGACGAGTTACCGCGAATTACAATAACAGTTTACGAATTACTGTTAACGAAATTACGATAACAATTTTTACAAAGAATAATTTTGTTTTACTCTCAGTCACATCATCAAGCCTCTTAACTTGCAGGACCTCGCCACCCCCCTGTTCACCCATATCTAGAGCTGGCACTGCATATAAAGTAATAAACTATGTAAACAATCAAGGCAAATCCATTTTTGAAAAATTTAGGGACCCACAAAATGTATTTTTGTGGCTTTTTACTGCAGCGTTACATAACATTATCCAAGAAATTAAAATTACTTATAACTCTCATTAAAAATAAAAGTCAGAGCAGTCATTTTTTGTTCTTGGTTCCTTTAAATAAAAAAAATCTGAAATATTTATCCACTAATTTAAAAAGAGAATGAAACTAATTGTCTGATTCATACAAATGAAAATTAGCATGGATTCAAGCACTTTCCCTTTTCAAATTAGTACCCCTTCCCTTAGTTGTCGATCTACATTTCCGATTTTGAATTCATAGAGGTTTTGTAGAAAAGTATATTGTGAAGGGTTCTTCCAAGCAGTTTTGTTCTATAAAAAAAATATATTTCTCCAACATCAGCATTTTATTGCCCCACAGCAGAGCCAAACACAACCTCCATTGACACGCAGATGAGACGTAACAAAATATGTAGTGCATTTATATACATTGGATACTAAAATAGTACATACAAAATGTTCTTCTTTTCAAACACAAATCAGCAACAGTAATAAATAGCCTGTAAATGCAATGCATATCTTATTAGTAGATACTCTCATATTTTGTTCTAACAGGATTTTTGCTATCAACATATTGGTGTACATTTATCACAAATATATTCTTAATATACATATATTCAGTGCTTTATAGAAATATTTTGGGTATGTTACTAAGCAATCACTCATTTAATATTGAGAATTTTTAGTTTTAATTCTGATCATCTTCATAGAAATACATTCTATTACTTTGTTGTGTAGTCTCTTCTCTATTTACAAAAAACGACGATTTAGTTGTTTTCTGTTATCTAAATGTTGTGTTGAAAATTATAATACAAACATGTATTCATCAATGTATTTTACATGTGTAATTCTTTTGATCATATTACAAATATACAATATATAAATTAAAATAATTTCAAATAAAAAGAGAAATCTGTGAAAGAAATAATCTCTGATGGTAGAGCAATCTGCTCAATATATTAAATGTATATACATTAAACTGTTCAATACAGAAGTGAATATCCAATTTTTAATAGTTTTCCTCATAAAAGGGCATTTCATGACCTTGAACAAAATTCACTCAGTCATACTTTTTCAGATCAAATATTTTGATCTCAATCCTTGTCTCTATCAGGTCAAAAAAATGTTTAAGCTAACTTTTCACTTTTTGATTCAGAACAAAGTTTGTATCTGATACACTGCAAAAATTATTTTTATTTATCATTATTATTATTGTTATTTTTGCACTCTTCTTAAAGTTCAAGTTATTTTTCTTAACACTCCATAACTGTAGTTTGAAGATATACAGTAGTTTCTGATACAGTATATCCAATTCAAACAAGAGAGAAATCCTCTTCAATCTTCCTGAACCATTCCAAACTAATTTGGGGAAATAATAACATTTTATTTTTCAGACAAAAATGATTTAGTGTTGTGTCACAGAGAAGAATCGAGAATGACACAAGTTTTGAATAATTGATAAAGAAAAGTCTCACCCTTTCTACTCAAGGCTAATTATAAATAGCAGGAGAGAGGATGAGTTTCTACAACAGTAATTTTTTTGAGATTCAGAAGCAAACTCTTGAGAGCTAGGAATAACAGGTAAATATAAACAAAAGCAATAAATTTTTATAATACTGAGGTAAAAGTAATTATTTAGCTTATCCACATCAGTAAATTACTGAATTACAACTTGATTTTGTTATAATCAAAAATTTGTTATTATTTCTCAATGAAATGTCAACTATACATTTTTCACATTTGTCCTTAAACTCATCTCTTTTACTAAAATAAACAACGTCTAGATTCTTCTTTCAGAATTTTGTAAAGCTGAGTGGCTTACCAGATTGCCACTGCTTTTTTAAAAGATATCAATCTAAATAACTAATATTTTCAAATTTATTTATATTTAAAGCACTATTAACATTATTAAACTGTTTGTTTTCTGTTGAAAAACAAAGCTAGATATATGCAGTATGTCGAGCACTCTGTTCAAGAACAGCCAAAACATCATGTTTTTGGCGAACGTAAAAATGACCTTTCTTCCATGGATTTTGGAGCTGCAGAGGCTTGAAGTCATCTCTCAATCAACATTCTCTCGCTCAAATGACAGCCACAAGGCAAAAATTTCTTTTTGTCATTTGCAGGAGTGACATGCAGTTTAAGGCTAGTTCCACTTGCAAAGCCAGTTTCATAAGCAGCATATACCTGCAACACAATGTTTCAAGATCATTACAAAAACAAACCAAGCATTCAAGTTAATTACTAAAGCTTTCTTTAACATGGATCCAAAGGAAAGAGTTTTCAAAGAAATATTTACTTAATACCTCACATTACATTTGAATAATTAACTTCTGTTAAAAGGAAATGCAAGAGTGGAAAATTTTCTTCAATTGGTCTAATAATTCTTTGAACCAAACCTATTATATTTTATTAATTTTCTTTAATAATTCTAATTTTTAGAGCTTATTAAACCTTTTAAAACTGGTTACAGCGCAAGAAAGAATACAGTTTTTATTGCCATCTTTAAAAAGTATAATAAAAATAATATAGTGTATGTTTATTCAAATTAAAATGTGATTAAGTTCCTAAAGAATTTAATCTTCTCTTTGTGTCAAGTCCACAAACTAATAAATAATTTAGGCAGTTCACACAATCTTGCCAAATCAATTAGGAACTTAATTATTTTTGGTAATTGTATAATTTCTCAATTTGGGCTTGTTAATTCTACACCAATATTTTTCATTTTCTAATTATTCTTGTACAGAGCAGGCAACTGAAATGTGATTAGATTCCTAAATGAACGTCTTCATTACCAAAAAGAAACATTAATGGTATTTTTTCACTAAACAATAAAGTACAGAAAACTTAGTTGATTCCTCAAGAACATTTAAATAAACTGAAATATTTTTTATCTATATTATTAAAATTTTTGAATGCTTCGTGTAACTTTGGTTTAGTCTTATGAACTAAAATTTTAAAGACACATAAATTTCATATTCAATAGCTACTGTAGGTTATGAAACAAAACAACTTTGAATATTACAGATTGAATAGCCACCAAAATTTAACTCATGGAGATCTCTAGAAATGAAACTGTATGATTGAATTGGAATAACTCAATTTAAATGTAACATACTACTATAAAATAATAACAAAAAACTTGACTACAAAGTTAGAGAATATCAGCAATCAGTTGCTGAGGCATGCATCTTTTCTATAATAAAACATGTTTGATGGACATGAATGCAAAATTATCAAGTAAAATTTAATTGACAGAAACTATACATCACATATGCTGATATTAATTTTTAAAATTTTACTTTGCTGAAATAACTCCTTTTATTCAGTCTTGTACTAAACCATTAAAATATTACCATATTAAATTAAAAAATGTGAACAAATTAAGAAGTCACAATGCGTAATTAGTTAGAATTAAAAAAAATAATTTAATTGATTAGATTAGGGGAAAAATTTTTTTTAAAACTCCAATTAAATATGCGCAACAGACTCGCGGCTTGTGCATCATCCACAATTGAGGGGTTAGTAATGAAAAGGAGTCTTATCATATCAGAACGTATCAAAAAAGTTTAATTCTTTTCACAAACTACTGCGGACCAGCTCTATCAAAGCCAGCCATTGGTATCTGCGGTGCACGTTATAAGTCTAGTTTTGTGGTATTCTGCCACACCACTACTGATATCCACTTAGTCATAGTGGAAAACCTGACCACAAGTGCATTCATTAGCGACTCCGAAAAGATAGGGTTCTGCCAAGGCAACCCGCAGAATCATTTTTCAAGATAATGTGTAAGAGGTAACGTGCAACTACTGCACCATTCACAAACTCTCCTTCCTACCTCTTGTGCTGAGGAGGAGTCTATTGTATCAGAAGGTATCATAATAGTTGAATTCTTACCACAAGCTAATGACGATAATTTCTATCAAAACTAGTTATTAGTAGGTGCATTGCACGCCCCTCTGGGCTCGATATAGATTTGTGAGTGACAAAATAATAATATTAATATGTTTGAAGATCCTATAATATCGTGGCATTTGAAGTATGGATGGCGTGGAATTTATCTAAATTACTATTGATTCTAAAAGGATTATTTGAAACAGTTTTGGACCTGGGGCAATGCTGAACCTCCTCCCTTCCCCCTTAATATCTTATTACTCTTTATAAAAAAATGACTATAAATAATTCAGTTAATAAATTATTTGAAAATGTTATGAAACATTAGACGAGTTACCGCGAATTACAATAACAGTTTACGAATTACTGTTAACGAAATTACGATAACAATTTTTACAAAGAATAATTTTTTTTTACTCTCAGTCACATCATCAAGCCTCTTAACTTGCAGGACCTCGCCACCCCCCTGTTCACCCATATCTAGAGCTGGCACTGCATATATAGGAAAGTAATAAACTATGTAAACAATCAAGGCAAATCCATTTTTGAAAAATTTAAGGACCCACAAAATGTATTTTTGTGGCTTTTTACTGCAGCGTTACATAACATTATCCAAGAAATTAAAATTACTTATGACTCTCATTAAAAATAAAAGTCAGAGCAGTCATTTTTTGTTCTTGGTTCCTTTAAATAAAAAAAATCTGAAATATTTATCCACTAATTTAAAAAGAGAATGAAACTAATTGTCTGATTCATACAAATGAAAATTAGCATGGATTCAAGCACTTTCCCTTTTCAAATTAGTACCCCTTCCCTTAGTTGTCGATCTACATTTCCGATTTTGAATTCATAGAGGTTTTGTAGAAAAGTATATTGTGAAGGGTTCTTCCAAGCAGTTTTGTTCTATAAAAAAAATATATTTCTCCAACATCAGCATTTTATTGCCCCACAGCAGAGCCAAACACAACCTCCTTTGACACGCAGATGAGACGTAACAAAATATGTAGTGCATTTATATACATTGGATACTAAAATAGTACATATAAAATGTTCTTTTCAAACACAAATCAGTAACAGTAATAAATAGCCTGTAAATGCAATGCATATCTTATTAGTAGATACTCTCATATTTTGTTCTAACAGGATTTTTGCTATCAACATATTGGTGTAAATTTATCACAAATATATTTTTAATATACATATATTCAGTGCTTTATAGAAATATTTTGGGTATGTTACGAAGCAATCACTCATTTAATATTGAGAATTTTTAGTTTTAATTCTGATCATCTTGTTGAAGTACATTCTATTACTTTGTTGTGTAGTCTCTTCTCTATTTACAAAAAATGATGATTTAGTTGTTTTCCGTTATCTAAATGTTGTGTTGAAAATTATAATACAAACATGTATTCATCAATTTATTTTACATGTGTAATTCGTTTGATCATATTACAAATATACAATATATAAATTAAAATAATTTCAAATAAAAAGAGAAATCTGTGAAAGAAATAATCTCTGATGGTAGAGCAATCGGCTCAATATATTAAATGTATATACATTAAACTGTTCAATACAGAAGTGAATATCCAATTTTTAATAGTTTTAACCTAATAAAAGGGCATTTCATGACCTTGAACAAAATTCACTCAGTCATACTTTTTCAGATCAAATGTTTTGATCTCAATCCTTGTCTCTATCAGGTCAAAAAAATGTTTAAGCTAACTTTTCACTTTTTAATTCAGAACAAAGTTTGTATCTATTACACTGCAAAAATTATTTTTATTTATCATTATTATTATTGTTATTTTTGCACTCTTCTTAAAGTTCAAGTTATTTTTCTTAACACTCCATAACTGTAGTTTGAAGATATACAGTAGTTTCTGATACAGTATATCCAATTCACACAAGAGAGAAATCCTCTTCAATCTTCCTGAACGATTCCAAACTAATTTGGAGAAATAATAACATTTTATTTTTCAGACAAAAATGATTTAGTGTTGTGTCACAGAGAAGAATCGAGAATGACACAAGTTTTGAATAATTGATAAAGAAAAGTCTCACCCTTTCTACTCAAGGCTAATTATAAATAGCAGGAGAGAGGATGAGTTTCTACAACAGTAATTTTTTTGAGATTCAGAAGCAAACTCTTGAGAGCTAGGAATAACAGGTAAATATAAACAAAAGCAATAAATTTTTATAATACTGAGGTAAAAGTAATTATTTAGTTTATCCACATCAGTAAATTACTGAATTACAACTTGATTTTGTTATAATCAAAAATTTGTTATTATTTCTCAATGAAATGTCAACTATACATTTTTCACATTTGTCCTTAAACTCATCTCTTTTACTAAAATAAACAACGTCTAGATTCTTCTTTCAGAATTTTGTTAAGCTGAGTGGCTTACCAGTTTGCCACTGCTTTTTTAAAAGATATCAATCTAAATAACTAATATTTTCAAATTTATTTATATTTAAAGCACTATTAACATTATTAAACTGTTTGTTTTCTGTTGAAAAACAAAGCTAGATATATGCAGTATGTCGAGCACTCTGTTCAAGAACAGCCAAAACATCATGTTTTTGGTGAACGTACAAATGACCTTTCTTCCATGGATTTTTGAGCTGCAGAGGCTTGAAGTCATCTCTCAATCAACATTCTCTCGCTCAAATGACAGCCACAAGGCAAAAATTTCTTTTTGTCATTTGCAGGAGTGACATGCAGTTTAAGGCTAGTTCCACTTGCAAAGCCAGTTTCATAAGCAGCATATACCTGCAACACAATGTTTCAAGATCATTACAAAAACAAACCAAGCATTCAAGTTAATTACTAAAGCTTTCTTTAACATGGATCCAAAGGAAAGAGTTTTCAAAGAAATATTTACTTAATACCTCACATTACATTTGAATAATTAACTTCTGTTAAAAGGAAATGCAAGAGTGGAAAATTTTCTTCAATTGGTCTAATAATTCTTTGAACCAAACCTATTATATTTTATTAATTTTCTTTAATAATTCTAATTTTTAGAGCTTATTAAACCTTTTAAAACTGGTTACAGCGCAAGAAAGAATACAGTTTTTATTGCCATCTTTAAAAAGTATAATAAAAATAATATAGTGTATGTTTATTCAAATTAAAATGTGATTAAGTTCCTAAAGAATTTAATCTTCTCTTTGTGTCAAGTCCACAAACTAATAAATAATTTAGGCAGTTCACACAATCTTGCCAAATCAATTAGGAACTTAATTATTTTTGGTAATTGTATAATTTCTCAATTTGGGCTTGTTAATTCTACACCAATATTTTTCATTTTCTAATTATTCTTGTACAGAGCAGGCAACTGAAATGTGATTAGATTCCTAAATGAACGTCTTCATTACCAAAAAGAAACATTAATGGTATTTTTTCACTAAACAATAAAGTACAGAAAACTTAGTTGATTCCTCAAGAACATTTAAATAAACTGAAATATTTTTTATCTATATTATTAAAATTTTTGAATGCTTCGTGTAACTTTGGTTTAGTCTTATGAACTAAAATTTTAAAGACACATAAATTTCATATTCAATAGCTACTGTAGGTTATGAAACAAAACAACTTTGAATATTACAGATTGAATAGCCACCAAAATTTAACTCATGGAGATCTCTAGAAATGAAACTGTATGATTGAATTGGAATAACTCAATTTAAATGTAACATACTACTATAAAATAATAACAAAAAACTTGACTACAAAGTTAGAGAATATCAGCAATCAGTTGCTGAGGCATGCATCTTTTCTATAATAAAACATGTTTGATGGACATGAATGCAAAATTATCAAGTAAAATTTAATTGACAGAAACTATACATCACATATGCTGATATTAATTTTTAAAATTTTACTTTGCTGAAATAACTCCTTTTATTCAGTCTTGTACTAAACCATTAAAATATTACCATATTAAATTAAAAAATGTGAACAAATTAAGAAGTCACAATGCGTAATTAGTTAGAATTAAAAAAAATAATTTAATTGATTAGATTAGGGGAAAAATTTTTTTTAAAACTCCAATTAAATATGCGCAACAGACTCGCGGCTTGTGCATCATCCACAATTGAGGGGTTAGTAATGAAAAGGAGTCTTATCATATCAGAACGTATCAAAAAAGTTTAATTCTTTTCACAAACTACTGCGGACCAGCTCTATCAAAGCCAGCCATTGGTATCTGCGGTGCACGTTATAAGTCTAGTTTTGTGGTATTCTGCCACACCACTACTGATATCCACTTAGTCATAGTGGAAAACCTGACCACAAGTGCATTCATTAGCGACTCCGAAAAGATAGGGTTCTGCCAAGGCAACCCGCAGAATCATTTTTCAAGATAATGTGTAAGAGGTAACGTGCAACTACTGCACCATTCACAAACTCTCCTTCCTACCTCTTGTGCTGAGGAGGAGTCTATTGTATCAGAAGGTATCATAATAGTTGAATTCTTACCACAAGCTAATGACGATAATTTCTATCAAAACTAGTTATTAGTAGGTGCATTGCACGCCCCTCTGGGCTCGATATAGATTTGTGAGTGACAAAATAATAATATTAATATGTTTGAAGATCCTATAATATCGTGGCATTTGAAGTATGGATGGCGTGGAATTTATCTAAATTACTATTGATTCTAAAAGGATTATTTGAAACAGTTTTGGACCTGGGGCAATGCTGAACCTCCTCCCTTCCCCCTTAATATCTTATTACTCTTTATAAAAAAATGACTATAAATAATTCAGTTAATAAATTATTTGAAAATGTTATGAAACATTAGACGAGTTACCGCGAATTACAATAACAGTTTACGAATTACTGTTAACGAAATTACGATAACAATTTTTACAAAGAATAATTTTTTTTTACTCTCAGTCACATCATCAAGCCTCTTAACTTGCAGGACCTCGCCACCCCCCTGTTCACCCATATCTAGAGCTGGCACTGCATATATAGGAAAGTAATAAACTATGTAAACAATCAAGGCAAATCCATTTTTGAAAAATTTAAGGACCCACAAAATGTATTTTTGTGGCTTTTTACTGCAGCGTTACATAACATTATCCAAGAAATTAAAATTACTTATGACTCTCATTAAAAATAAAAGTCAGAGCAGTCATTTTTTGTTCTTGGTTCCTTTAAATAAAAAAAATCTGAAATATTTATCCACTAATTTAAAAAGAGAATGAAACTAATTGTCTGATTCATACAAATGAAAATTAGCATGGATTCAAGCACTTTCCCTTTTCAAATTAGTACCCCTTCCCTTAGTTGTCGATCTACATTTCCGATTTTGAATTCATAGAGGTTTTGTAGAAAAGTATATTGTGAAGGGTTCTTCCAAGCAGTTTTGTTCTATAAAAAAAATATATTTCTCCAACATCAGCATTTTATTGCCCCACAGCAGAGCCAAACACAACCTCCTTTGACACGCAGATGAGACGTAACAAAATATGTAGTGCATTTATATACATTGGATACTAAAATAGTACATATAAAATGTTCTTTTCAAACACAAATCAGTAACAGTAATAAATAGCCTGTAAATGCAATGCATATCTTATTAGTAGATACTCTCATATTTTGTTCTAACAGGATTTTTGCTATCAACATATTGGTGTAAATTTATCACAAATATATTTTTAATATACATATATTCAGTGCTTTATAGAAATATTTTGGGTATGTTACGAAGCAATCACTCATTTAATATTGAGAATTTTTAGTTTTAATTCTGATCATCTTGTTGAAGTACATTCTATTACTTTGTTGTGTAGTCTCTTCTCTATTTACAAAAAATGATGATTTAGTTGTTTTCCGTTATCTAAATGTTGTGTTGAAAATTATAATACAAACATGTATTCATCAATTTATTTTACATGTGTAATTCGTTTGATCATATTACAAATATACAATATATAAATTAAAATAATTTCAAATAAAAAGAGAAATCTGTGAAAGAAATAATCTCTGATGGTAGAGCAATCGGCTCAATATATTAAATGTATATACATTAAACTGTTCAATACAGAAGTGAATATCCAATTTTTAATAGTTTTAACCTAATAAAAGGGCATTTCATGACCTTGAACAAAATTCACTCAGTCATACTTTTTCAGATCAAATGTTTTGATCTCAATCCTTGTCTCTATCAGGTCAAAAAAATGTTTAAGCTAACTTTTCACTTTTTAATTCAGAACAAAGTTTGTATCTATTACACTGCAAAAATTATTTTTATTTATCATTATTATTATTGTTATTTTTGCACTCTTCTTAAAGTTCAAGTTATTTTTCTTAACACTCCATAACTGTAGTTTGAAGATATACAGTAGTTTCTGATACAGTATATCCAATTCACACAAGAGAGAAATCCTCTTCAATCTTCCTGAACGATTCCAAACTAATTTGGAGAAATAATAACATTTTATTTTTCAGACAAAAATGATTTAGTGTTGTGTCACAGAGAAGAATCGAGAATGACACAAGTTTTGAATAATTGATAAAGAAAAGTCTCACCCTTTCTACTCAAGGCTAATTATAAATAGCAGGAGAGAGGATGAGTTTCTACAACAGTAATTTTTTTGAGATTCAGAAGCAAACTCTTGAGAGCTAGGAATAACAGGTAAATATAAACAAAAGCAATAAATTTTTATAATACTGAGGTAAAAGTAATTATTTAGTTTATCCACATCAGTAAATTACTGAATTACAACTTGATTTTGTTATAATCAAAAATTTGTTATTATTTCTCAATGAAATGTCAACTATACATTTTTCACATTTGTCCTTAAACTCATCTCTTTTACTAAAATAAACAACGTCTAGATTC
The DNA here is from genome assembly GCA_038098605.1 of Gryllus longicercus. NCBI lineage: Eukaryota > Metazoa > Arthropoda > Insecta > Orthoptera > Gryllidae > Gryllus > Gryllus longicercus. The sequence goes on from JAZDUA010001124.1 coordinate 53,779, forward strand.
TTCTTTCAGAATTTTGTTAAGCTGAGTGGCTTACCAGTTTGCCACTGCTTTTTTAAAAGATATCAATCTAAATAACTAATATTTTCAAATTTATTTATATTTAAAGCACTATTAACATTATTAAACTGTTTGTTTTCTGTTGAAAAACAAAGCTAGATATATGCAGTATGTCGAGCACTCTGTTCAAGAACAGCCAAAACATCATGTTTTTGGCGAACGTACAAATGACCTTTCTTCCATGGATTTTTGAGCTGCAGAGGCTTGAAGTCATCTCTCAATCAACATTCTCTCGCTCAAATGACAGCCACAAGGCAAAAATTTCTTTTTGTCATTTGCAGGAGTGACATGCAGTTTAAGGCTAGTTCCACTTGCAAAGCCAGTTTCATAAGCAGCATATACCTGCAACACAATATTTCAAGATCATTACAAAAACAAACCAAGCATTCAAGTTAATTACTAAAGCTTTCTTTAACATGGATCCAAAGGAAAGAGTTTTCAAAGAAATATTTACTTAATACCTCACATTACATTTGAATAATTAACTTCTGTTAAAAGGAAATGCAAGAGTGGAAAATTTTCTTCAATTGGTCTAATAATTCTTTGAACCAAACCTATTATATTTTATTAATTTTCTTTAATAATTCTAATTTTTAGAGCTTATTAAACCTTTTAAAACTGGTTACAGCGCAAGAAAGAATACAGTTTTTATTGCCATCTTTAAAAAGTATAATAAAAATAATATAGTGTATGTTTATTCAAATTAAAATGTGATTAAGTTCCTAAAGAATTTAATCTTCTCTTTGTGTCAAGTCCACAAACTAATAAATAATTTAGGCAGTTTACACAATCTTGCCAAATCAATTAGGAACTTAATTATTTTTGGTAATTGTATAATTTCTCAATTTGGGCTTGTTAATTCTACACCAATATTTTTCATTTTCTAATTATTCTTGTACAGAGCAGGCAACTGAAATGTGATTAGATTCCTAAATGAACGTCTTCATTACCAAAAAGAAACATTAATGGTATTTTTTCACTAAACAATAAAGTACAGAAAACTTAGTTGATTCCTCAAGAACATTTAAATAAACTGAAATATTTTTTATCTATATTATTAAAATTTTTGAATGCTTCGTGTAACTTTGGTTTAGTCTTATGAACTAAAATTTTAAAGACACATAAATTTCATATTCAATAGCTACTGTAGGTTATGAAACAAAACAACTTTGAATATTACAGATTGAATAGCCACCAAAATTTAACTCATGGAGATCTCTAGAAATGAAACTGTATGATTGAATTGGAATAACTCAATTTAAATGTAACATACTACTATAAAATAATAACAAAAAACTTGACTACAAAGTTAGAGAATATCAGCAATCAGTTGCTGAGGCATGCATCTTTTCTATAATAAAACATGTTTGATGGACATGAATGCAAAATTATCAAGTAAAATTTAATTGACAGAAACTATACATCACATATGCTGATATTAATTTTTAAAATTTTACTTTGCTGAAATAACTCCTTTTATTCAGTCTTGTACTAAACCATTAAAATATTACCATATTAAATTAAAAAATGTGAACAAATTAAGAAGTCACAATGCGTAATTAGTTAGAATTAAAAAAAATAATTTAATTGATTAGATTAGGGGAAAAATTTTTTTTAAAACTCCAATTAAATATGCGCAACAGACTCGCGGCTTGTGCATCATCCACAATTGAGGGGTTAGTAATGAAAAGGAGTCTTATCATATCAGAACGTATCAAAAAAGTTTAATTCTTTTCACAAACTACTGCGGACCAGCTCTATCAAAGCCAGCCATTGGTATCTGCGGTGCACGTTATAAGTCTAGTTTTGTGGTATTCTGCCACACCACTACTGATATCCACTTAGTCATAGTGGAAAACCTGACCACAAGTGCATTCATTAGCGACTCCGAAAAGATAGGGTTCTGCCAAGGCAACCCGCAGAATCATTTTTCAAGATAATGTGTAAGAGGTAACGTGCAACTACTGCACCATTCACAAACTCTCCTTCCTACCTCTTGTGCTGAGGAGGAGTCTATTGTATCAGAAGGTATCATAATAGTTGAATTCTTACCACAAGCTAATGACGATAATTTCTATCAAAACTAGTTATTAGTAGGTGCATTGCACGCCCCTCTGGGCTCGATATAGATTTGTGAGTGACAAAATAATAATATTAATATGTTTGAAGATCCTATAATATCGTGGCATTTGAAGTATGGATGGCGTGGAATTTATCTAAATTACTATTGATTCTAAAAGGATTATTTGAAACAGTTTTGGACCTGGGGCAATGCTGAACCTCCTCCCTTCCCCCTTAATATCTTATTACTCTTTATAAAAAAATGACTATAAATAATTCAGTTAATAAATTATTTGAAAATGTTATGAAACATTAGACGAGTTACCGCGAATTACAATAACAGTTTACGAATTACTGTTAACGAAATTACGATAACAATTTTTACAAAGAATAATTTTTTTTTACTCTCAGTCACATCATCAAGCCTCTTAACTTGCAGGACCTCGCCACCCCCCTGTTCACCCATATCTAGAGCTGGCACTGCATATATAGGAAAGTAATAAACTATGTAAACAATCAAGGCAAATCCATTTTTGAAAAATTTAAGGACCCACAAAATGTATTTTTGTGGCTTTTTACTGCAGCGTTACATAACATTATCCAAGAAATTAAAATTACTTATGACTCTCATTAAAAATAAAAGTCAGAGCAGTCATTTTTTGTTCTTGGTTCCTTTAAATAAAAAAAATCTGAAATATTTATCCACTAATTTAAAAAGAGAATGAAACTAATTGTCTGATTCATACAAATGAAAATTAGCATGGATTCAAGCACTTTCCCTTTTCAAATTAGTACCCCTTCCCTTAGTTGTCGATCTACATTTCCGATTTTGAATTCATAGAGGTTTTGTAGAAAAGTATATTGTGAAGGGTTCTTCCAAGCAGTTTTGTTCTATAAAAAAAATATATTTCTCCAACATCAGCATTTTATTGCCCCACAGCAGAGCCAAACACAACCTCCTTTGACACGCAGATGAGACGTAACAAAATATGTAGTGCATTTATATACATTGGATACTAAAATAGTACATATAAAATGTTCTTTTCAAACACAAATCAGTAACAGTAATAAATAGCCTGTAAATGCAATGCATATCTTATTAGTAGATACTCTCATATTTTGTTCTAACAGGATTTTTGCTATCAACATATTGGTGTAAATTTATCACAAATATATTTTTAATATACATATATTCAGTGCTTTATAGAAATATTTTGGGTATGTTACGAAGCAATCACTCATTTAATATTGAGAATTTTTAGTTTTAATTCTGATCATCTTGTTGAAGTACATTCTATTACTTTGTTGTGTAGTCTCTTCTCTATTTACAAAAAATGATGATTTAGTTGTTTTCCGTTATCTAAATGTTGTGTTGAAAATTATAATACAAACATGTATTCATCAATTTATTTTACATGTGTAATTCGTTTGATCATATTACAAATATACAATATATAAATTAAAATAATTTCAAATAAAAAGAGAAATCTGTGAAAGAAATAATCTCTGATGGTAGAGCAATCGGCTCAATATATTAAATGTATATACATTAAACTGTTCAATACAGAAGTGAATATCCAATTTTTAATAGTTTTAACCTAATAAAAGGGCATTTCATGACCTTGAACAAAATTCACTCAGTCATACTTTTTCAGATCAAATGTTTTGATCTCAATCCTTGTCTCTATCAGGTCAAAAAAATGTTTAAGCTAACTTTTCACTTTTTAATTCAGAACAAAGTTTGTATCTATTACACTGCAAAAATTATTTTTATTTATCATTATTATTATTGTTATTTTTGCACTCTTCTTAAAGTTCAAGTTATTTTTCTTAACACTCCATAACTGTAGTTTGAAGATATACAGTAGTTTCTGATACAGTATATCCAATTCACACAAGAGAGAAATCCTCTTCAATCTTCCTGAACGATTCCAAACTAATTTGGAGAAATAATAACATTTTATTTTTCAGACAAAAATGATTTAGTGTTGTGTCACAGAGAAGAATCGAGAATGACACAAGTTTTGAATAATTGATAAAGAAAAGTCTCACCCTTTCTACTCAAGGCTAATTATAAATAGCAGGAGAGAGGATGAGTTTCTACAACAGTAATTTTTTTGAGATTCAGAAGCAAACTCTTGAGAGCTAGGAATAACAGGTAAATATAAACAAAAGCAATAAATTTTTATAATACTGAGGTAAAAGTAATTATTTAGTTTATCCACATCAGTAAATTACTGAATTACAACTTGATTTTGTTATAATCAAAAATTTGTTATTATTTCTCAATGAAATGTCAACTATACATTTTTCACATTTGTCCTTAAACTCATCTCTTTTACTAAAATAAACAACGTCTAGATTCTTCTTTCAGAATTTTGTTAAGCTGAGTGGCTTACCAGTTTGCCACTGCTTTTTTAAAAGATATCAATCTAAATAACTAATATTTTCAAATTTATTTATATTTAAAGCACTATTAACATTATTAAACTGTTTGTTTTCTGTTGAAAAACAAAGCTAGATATATGCAGTATGTCGAGCACTCTGTTCAAGAACAGCCAAAACATCATGTTTTTGGCGAACGTACAAATGACCTTTCTTCCATGGATTTTTGAGCTGCAGAGGCTTGAAGTCATCTCTCAATCAACATTCTCTCGCTCAAATGACAGCCACAAGGCAAAAATTTCTTTTTGTCATTTGCAGGAGTGACATGCAGTTTAAGGCTAGTTCCACTTGCAAAGCCAGTTTCATAAGCAGCATATACCTGCAACACAATATTTCAAGATCATTACAAAAACAAACCAAGCATTCAAGTTAATTACTAAAGCTTTCTTTAACATGGATCCAAAGGAAAGAGTTTTCAAAGAAATATTTACTTAATACCTCACATTACATTTGAATAATTAACTTCTGTTAAAAGGAAATGCAAGAGTGGAAAATTTTCTTCAATTGGTCTAATAATTCTTTGAACCAAACCTATTATATTTTATTAATTTTCTTTAATAATTCTAATTTTTAGAGCTTATTAAACCTTTTAAAACTGGTTACAGCGCAAGAAAGAATACAGTTTTTATTGCCATCTTTAAAAAGTATAATAAAAATAATATAGTGTATGTTTATTCAAATTAAAATGTGATTAAGTTCCTAAAGAATTTAATCTTCTCTTTGTGTCAAGTCCACAAACTAATAAATAATTTAGGCAGTTTACACAATCTTGCCAAATCAATTAGGAACTTAATTATTTTTGGTAATTGTATAATTTCTCAATTTGGGCTTGTTAATTCTACACCAATATTTTTCATTTTCTAATTATTCTTGTACAGAGCAGGCAACTGAAATGTGATTAGATTCCTAAATGAACGTCTTCATTACCAAAAAGAAACATTAATGGTATTTTTTCACTAAACAATAAAGTACAGAAAACTTAGTTGATTCCTCAAGAACATTTAAATAAACTGAAATATTTTTTATCTATATTATTAAAATTTTTGAATGCTTCGTGTAACTTTGGTTTAGTCTTATGAACTAAAATTTTAAAGACACATAAATTTCATATTCAATAGCTACTGTAGGTTATGAAACAAAACAACTTTGAATATTACAGATTGAATAGCCACCAAAATTTAACTCATGGAGATCTCTAGAAATGAAACTGTATGATTGAATTGGAATAACTCAATTTAAATGTAACATACTACTATAAAATAATAACAAAAAACTTGACTACAAAGTTAGAGAATATCAGCAATCAGTTGCTGAGGCATGCATCTTTTCTATAATAAAACATGTTTGATGGACATGAATGCAAAATTATCAAGTAAAATTTAATTGACAGAAACTATACATCACATATGCTGATATTAATTTTTAAAATTTTACTTTGCTGAAATAACTCCTTTTATTCAGTCTTGTACTAAACCATTAAAATATTACCATATTAAATTAAAAAATGTGAACAAATTAAGAAGTCACAATGCGTAATTAGTTAGAATTAAAAAAAATAATTTAATTGATTAGATTAGGGGAAAAATTTTTTTTAAAACTCCAATTAAATATGCGCAACAGACTCGCGGCTTGTGCATCATCCACAATTGAGGGGTTAGTAATGAAAAGGAGTCTTATCATATCAGAACGTATCAAAAAAGTTTAATTCTTTTCACAAACTACTGCGGACCAGCTCTATCAAAGCCAGCCATTGGTATCTGCGGTGCACGTTATAAGTCTAGTTTTGTGGTATTCTGCCACACCACTACTGATATCCACTTAGTCATAGTGGAAAACCTGACCACAAGTGCATTCATTAGCGACTCCGAAAAGATAGGGTTCTGCCAAGGCAACCCGCAGAATCATTTTTCAAGATAATGTGTAAGAGGTAACGTGCAACTACTGCACCATTCACAAACTCTCCTTCCTACCTCTTGTGCTGAGGAGGAGTCTATTGTATCAGAAGGTATCATAATAGTTGAATTCTTACCACAAGCTAATGACGATAATTTCTATCAAAACTAGTTATTAGTAGGTGCATTGCACGCCCCTCTGGGCTCGATATAGATTTGTGAGTGACAAAATAATAATATTAATATGTTTGAAGATCCTATAATATCGTGGCATTTGAAGTATGGATGGCGTGGAATTTATCTAAATTACTATTGATTCTAAAAGGATTATTTGAAACAGTTTTGGACCTGGGGCAATGCTGAACCTCCTCCCTTCCCCCTTAATATCTTATTACTCTTTATAAAAAAATGACTATAAATAATTCAGTTAATAAATTATTTGAAAATGTTATGAAACATTAGACGAGTTACCGCGAATTACAATAACAGTTTACGAATTACTGTTAACGAAATTACGATAACAATTTTTACAAAGAATAATTTTTTTTTACTCTCAGTCACATCATCAAGCCTCTTAACTTGCAGGACCTCGCCACCCCCCTGTTCACCCATATCTAGAGCTGGCACTGCATATATAGGAAAGTAATAAACTATGTAAACAATCAAGGCAAATCCATTTTTGAAAAATTTAAGGACCCACAAAATGTATTTTTGTGGCTTTTTACTGCAGCGTTACATAACATTATCCAAGAAATTAAAATTACTTATGACTCTCATTAAAAATAAAAGTCAGAGCAGTCATTTTTTGTTCTTGGTTCCTTTAAATAAAAAAAATCTGAAATATTTATCCACTAATTTAAAAAGAGAATGAAACTAATTGTCTGATTCATACAAATGAAAATTAGCATGGATTCAAGCACTTTCCCTTTTCAAATTAGTACCCCTTCCCTTAGTTGTCGATCTACATTTCCGATTTTGAATTCATAGAGGTTTTGTAGAAAAGTATATTGTGAAGGGTTCTTCCAAGCAGTTTTGTTCTATAAAAAAAATATATTTCTCCAACATCAGCATTTTATTGCCCCACAGCAGAGCCAAACACAACCTCCTTTGACACGCAGATGAGACGTAACAAAATATGTAGTGCATTTATATACATTGGATACTAAAATAGTACATATAAAATGTTCTTTTCAAACACAAATCAGTAACAGTAATAAATAGCCTGTAAATGCAATGCATATCTTATTAGTAGATACTCTCATATTTTGTTCTAACAGGATTTTTGCTATCAACATATTGGTGTAAATTTATCACAAATATATTTTTAATATACATATATTCAGTGCTTTATAGAAATATTTTGGGTATGTTACGAAGCAATCACTCATTTAATATTGAGAATTTTTAGTTTTAATTCTGATCATCTTGTTGAAGTACATTCTATTACTTTGTTGTGTAGTCTCTTCTCTATTTACAAAAAATGATGATTTAGTTGTTTTCCGTTATCTAAATGTTGTGTTGAAAATTATAATACAAACATGTATTCATCAATTTATTTTACATGTGTAATTCGTTTGATCATATTACAAATATACAATATATAAATTAAAATAATTTCAAATAAAAAGAGAAATCTGTGAAAGAAATAATCTCTGATGGTAGAGCAATCGGCTCAATATATTAAATGTATATACATTAAACTGTTCAATACAGAAGTGAATATCCAATTTTTAATAGTTTTAACCTAATAAAAGGGCATTTCATGACCTTGAACAAAATTCACTCAGTCATACTTTTTCAGATCAAATGTTTTGATCTCAATCCTTGTCTCTATCAGGTCAAAAAAATGTTTAAGCTAACTTTTCACTTTTTAATTCAGAACAAAGTTTGTATCTATTACACTGCAAAAATTATTTTTATTTATCATTATTATTATTGTTATTTTTGCACTCTTCTTAAAGTTCAAGTTATTTTTCTTAACACTCCATAACTGTAGTTTGAAGATATACAGTAGTTTCTGATACAGTATATCCAATTCACACAAGAGAGAAATCCTCTTCAATCTTCCTGAACGATTCCAAACTAATTTGGAGAAATAATAACATTTTATTTTTCAGACAAAAATGATTTAGTGTTGTGTCACAGAGAAGAATCGAGAATGACACAAGTTTTGAATAATTGATAAAGAAAAGTCTCACCCTTTCTACTCAAGGCTAATTATAAATAGCAGGAGAGAGGATGAGTTTCTACAACAGTAATTTTTTTGAGATTCAGAAGCAAACTCTTGAGAGCTAGGAATAACAGGTAAATATAAACAAAAGCAATAAATTTTTATAATACTGAGGTAAAAGTAATTATTTAGTTTATCCACATCAGTAAATTACTGAATTACAACTTGATTTTGTTATAATCAAAAATTTGTTATTATTTCTCAATGAAATGTCAACTATACATTTTTCACATTTGTCCTTAAACTCATCTCTTTTACTAAAATAAACAACGTCTAGATTCTTCTTTCAGAATTTTGTTAAGCTGAGTGGCTTACCAGTTTGCCACTGCTTTTTTAAAAGATATCAATCTAAATAACTAATATTTTCAAATTTATTTATATTTAAAGCACTATTAACATTATTAAACTGTTTGTTTTCTGTTGAAAAACAAAGCTAGATATATGCAGTATGTCGAGCACTCTGTTCAAGAACAGCCAAAACATCATGTTTTTGGCGAACGTACAAATGACCTTTCTTCCATGGATTTTTGAGCTGCAGAGGCTTGAAGTCATCTCTCAATCAACATTCTCTCGCTCAAATGACAGCCACAAGGCAAAAATTTCTTTTTGTCATTTGCAGGAGTGACATGCAGTTTAAGGCTAGTTCCACTTGCAAAGCCAGTTTCATAAGCAGCATATACCTGCAACACAATGTTTCAAGATCATTACAAAAACAAACCAAGCATTCAAGTTAATTACTAAAGCTTTCTTTAACATGGATCCAAAGGAAAGAGTTTTCAAAGAAATATTTACTTAATACCTCACATTACATTTGAATAATTAACTTCTGTTAAAAGGAAATGCAAGAGTGGAAAATTTTCTTCAATTGGTCTAATAATTCTTTGAACCAAACCTATTATATTTTATTAATTTTCTTTAATAATTCTAATTTTTAGAGCTTATTAAACCTTTTAAAACTGGTTACAGCGCAAGAAAGAATACAGTTTTTATTGCCATCTTTAAAAAGTATAATAAAAATAATATAGTGTATGTTTATTCAAATTAAAATGTGATTAAGTTCCTAAAGAATTTAATCTTCTCTTTGTGTCAAGTCCACAAACTAATAAATAATTTAGGCAGTTCACACAATCTTGCCAAATCAATTAGGAACTTAATTATTTTTGGTAATTGTATAATTTCTCAATTTGGGCTTGTTAATTCTACACCAATATTTTTCATTTTCTAATTATTCTTGTACAGAGCAGGCAACTGAAATGTGATTAGATTCCTAAATGAACGTCTTCATTACCAAAAAGAAACATTAATGGTATTTTTTCACTAAACAATAAAGTACAGAAAACTTAGTTGATTCCTCAAGAACATTTAAATAAACTGAAATATTTTTTATCTATATTATTAAAATTTTTGAATGCTTCGTGTAACTTTGGTTTAGTCTTATGAACTAAAATTTTAAAGACACATAAATTTCATATTCAATAGCTACTGTAGGTTATGAAACAAAACAACTTTGAATATTACAGATTGAATAGCCACCAAAATTTAACTCATGGAGATCTCTAGAAATGAAACTGTATGATTGAATTGGAATAACTCAATTTAAATGTAACATACTACTATAAAATAATAACAAAAAACTTGACTACAAAGTTAGAGAATATCAGCAATCAGTTGCTGAGGCATGCATCTTTTCTATAATAAAACATGTTTGATGGACATGAATGCAAAATTATCAAGTAAAATTTAATTGACAGAAACTATACATCACATATGCTGATATTAATTTTTAAAATTTTACTTTGCTGAAATAACTCCTTTTATTCAGTCTTGTACTAAACCATTAAAATATTACCATATTAAATTAAAAAATGTGAACAAATTAAGAAGTCACAATGCGTAATTAGTTAGAATTAAAAAAAATAATTTAATTGATTAGATTAGGGGAAAAATTTTTTTTAAAACTCCAATTAAATATGCGCAACAGACTCGCGGCTTGTGCATCATCCACAATTGAGGGGTTAGTAATGAAAAGGAGTCTTATCATATCAGAACGTATCAAAAAAGTTTAATTCTTTTCACAAACTACTGCGGACCAGCTCTATCAAAGCCAGCCATTGGTATCTGCGGTGCACGTTATAAGTCTAGTTTTGTGGTATTCTGCCACACCACTACTGATATCCACTTAGTCATAGTGGAAAACCTGACCACAAGTGCATTCATTAGCGACTCCGAAAAGATAGGGTTCTGCCAAGGCAACCCGCAGAATCATTTTTCAAGATAATGTGTAAGAGGTAACGTGCAACTACTGCACCATTCACAAACTCTCCTTCCTACCTCTTGTGCTGAGGAGGAGTCTATTGTATCAGAAGGTATCATAATAGTTGAATTCTTACCACAAGCTAATGACGATAATTTCTATCAAAACTAGTTATTAGTAGGTGCATTGCACGCCCCTCTGGGCTCGATATAGATTTGTGAGTGACAAAATAATAATATTAATATGTTTGAAGATCCTATAATATCGTGGCATTTGAAGTATGGATGGCGTGGAATTTATCTAAATTACTATTGATTCTAAAAGGATTATTTGAAACAGTTTTGGACCTGGGGCAATGCTGAACCTCCTCCCTTCCCCCTTAATATCTTATTACTCTTTATAAAAAAATGACTATAAATAATTCAGTTAATAAATTATTTGAAAATGTTATGAAACATTAGACGAGTTACCGCGAATTACAATAACAGTTTACGAATTACTGTTAACGAAATTACGATAACAATTTTTACAAAGAATAATTTTTTTTTACTCTCAGTCACATCATCAAGCCTCTTAACTTGCAGGACCTCGCCACCCCCCTGTTCACCCATATCTAGAGCTGGCACTGCATATATAGGAAAGTAATAAACTATGTAAACAATCAAGGCAAATCCATTTTTGAAAAATTTAAGGACCCACAAAATGTATTTTTGTGGCTTTTTACTGCAGCGTTACATAACATTATCCAAGAAATTAAAATTACTTATGACTCTCATTAAAAATAAAAGTCAGAGCAGTCATTTTTTGTTCTTGGTTCCTTTAAATAAAAAAAATCTGAAATATTTATCCACTAATTTAAAAAGAGAATGAAACTAATTGTCTGATTCATACAAATGAAAATTAGCATGGATTCAAGCACTTTCCCTTTTCAAATTAGTACCCCTTCCCTTAGTTGTCGATCTACATTTCCGATTTTGAATTCATAGAGGTTTTGTAGAAAAGTATATTGTGAAGGGTTCTTCCAAGCAGTTTTGTTCTATAAAAAAAATATATTTCTCCAACATCAGCATTTTATTGCCCCACAGCAGAGCCAAACACAACCTCCTTTGACACGCAGATGAGACGTAACAAAATATGTAGTGCATTTATATACATTGGATACTAAAATAGTACATATAAAATGTTCTTTTCAAACACAAATCAGTAACAGTAATAAATAGCCTGTAAATGCAATGCATATCTTATTAGTAGATACTCTCATATTTTGTTCTAACAGGATTTTTGCTATCAACATATTGGTGTAAATTTATCACAAATATATTTTTAATATACATATATTCAGTGCTTTATAGAAATATTTTGGGTATGTTACGAAGCAATCACTCATTTAATATTGAGAATTTTTAGTTTTAATTCTGATCATCTTGTTGAAGTACATTCTATTACTTTGTTGTGTAGTCTCTTCTCTATTTACAAAAAATGATGATTTAGTTGTTTTCCGTTATCTAAATGTTGTGTTGAAAATTATAATACAAACATGTATTCATCAATTTATTTTACATGTGTAATTCGTTTGATCATATTACAAATATACAATATATAAATTAAAATAATTTCAAATAAAAAGAGAAATCTGTGAAAGAAATAATCTCTGATGGTAGAGCAATCGGCTCAATATATTAAATGTATATACATTAAACTGTTCAATACAGAAGTGAATATCCAATTTTTAATAGTTTTAACCTAATAAAAGGGCATTTCATGACCTTGAACAAAATTCACTCAGTCATACTTTTTCAGATCAAATGTTTTGATCTCAATCCTTGTCTCTATCAGGTCAAAAAAATGTTTAAGCTAACTTTTCACTTTTTAATTCAGAACAAAGTTTGTATCTATTACACTGCAAAAATTATTTTTATTTATCATTATTATTATTGTTATTTTTGCACTCTTCTTAAAGTTCAAGTTATTTTTCTTAACACTCCATAACTGTAGTTTGAAGATATACAGTAGTTTCTGATACAGTATATCCAATTCACACAAGAGAGAAATCCTCTTCAATCTTCCTGAACGATTCCAAACTAATTTGGAGAAATAATAACATTTTATTTTTCAGACAAAAATGATTTAGTGTTGTGTCACAGAGAAGAATCGAGAATGACACAAGTTTTGAATAATTGATAAAGAAAAGTCTCACCCTTTCTACTCAAGGCTAATTATAAATAGCAGGAGAGAGGATGAGTTTCTACAACAGTAATTTTTTTGAGATTCAGAAGCAAACTCTTGAGAGCTAGGAATAACAGGTAAATATAAACAAAAGCAATAAATTTTTATAATACTGAGGTAAAAGTAATTATTTAGTTTATCCACATCAGTAAATTACTGAATTACAACTTGATTTTGTTATAATCAAAAATTTGTTATTATTTCTCAATGAAATGTCAACTATACATTTTTCACATTTGTCCTTAAACTCATCTCTTTTACTAAAATAAACAACGTCTAGATTCTTCTTTCAGAATTTTGTTAAGCTGAGTGGCTTACCAGTTTGCCACTGCTTTTTTAAAAGATATCAATCTAAATAACTAATATTTTCAAATTTATTTATATTTAAAGCACTATTAACATTATTAAACTGTTTGTTTTCTGTTGAAAAACAAAGCTAGATATATGCAGTATGTCGAGCACTCTGTTCAAGAACAGCCAAAACATCATGTTTTTGGCGAACGTACAAATGACCTTTCTTCCATGGATTTTTGAGCTGCAGAGGCTTGAAGTCATCTCTCAATCAACATTCTCTCGCTCAAATGACAGCCACAAGGCAAAAATTTCTTTTTGTCATTTGCAGGAGTGACATGCAGTTTAAGGCTAGTTCCACTTGCAAAGCCAGTTTCATAAGCAGCATATACCTGCAACACAATGTTTCAAGATCATTACAAAAACAAACCAAGCATTCAAGTTAATTACTAAAGCTTTCTTTAACATGGATCCAAAGGAAAGAGTTTTCAAAGAAATATTTACTTAATACCTCACATTACATTTGAATAATTAACTTCTGTTAAAAGGAAATGCAAGAGTGGAAAATTTTCTTCAATTGGTCTAATAATTCTTTGAACCAAACCTATTATATTTTATTAATTTTCTTTAATAATTCTAATTTTTAGAGCTTATTAAACCTTTTAAAACTGGTTACAGCGCAAGAAAGAATACAGTTTTTATTGCCATCTTTAAAAAGTATAATAAAAATAATATAGTGTATGTTTATTCAAATTAAAATGTGATTAAGTTCCTAAAGAATTTAATCTTCTCTTTGTGTCAAGTCCACAAACTAATAAATAATTTAGGCAGTTCACACAATCTTGCCAAATCAATTAGGAACTTAATTATTTTTGGTAATTGTATAATTTCTCAATTTGGGCTTGTTAATTCTACACCAATATTTTTCATTTTCTAATTATTCTTGTACAGAGCAGGCAACTGAAATGTGATTAGATTCCTAAATGAACGTCTTCATTACCAAAAAGAAACATTAATGGTATTTTTTCACTAAACAATAAAGTACAGAAAACTTAGTTGATTCCTCAAGAACATTTAAATAAACTGAAATATTTTTTATCTATATTATTAAAATTTTTGAATGCTTCGTGTAACTTTGGTTTAGTCTTATGAACTAAAATTTTAAAGACACATAAATTTCATATTCAATAGCTACTGTAGGTTATGAAACAAAACAACTTTGAATATTACAGATTGAATAGCCACCAAAATTTAACTCATGGAGATCTCTAGAAATGAAACTGTATGATTGAATTGGAATAACTCAATTTAAATGTAACATACTACTATAAAATAATAACAAAAAACTTGACTACAAAGTTAGAGAATATCAGCAATCAGTTGCTGAGGCATGCATCTTTTCTATAATAAAACATGTTTGATGGACATGAATGCAAAATTATCAAGTAAAATTTAATTGACAGAAACTATACATCACATATGCTGATATTAATTTTTAAAATTTTACTTTGCTGAAATAACTCCTTTTATTCAGTCTTGTACTAAACCATTAAAATATTACCATATTAAATTAAAAAATGTGAACAAATTAAGAAGTCACAATGCGTAATTAGTTAGAATTAAAAAAAATAATTTAATTGATTAGATTAGGGGAAAAATTTTTTTTAAAACTCCAATTAAATATGCGCAACAGACTCGCGGCTTGTGCATCATCCACAATTGAGGGGTTAGTAATGAAAAGGAGTCTTATCATATCAGAACGTATCAAAAAAGTTTAATTCTTTTCACAAACTACTGCGGACCAGCTCTATCAAAGCCAGCCATTGGTATCTGCGGTGCACGTTATAAGTCTAGTTTTGTGGTATTCTGCCACACCACTACTGATATCCACTTAGTCATAGTGGAAAACCTGACCACAAGTGCATTCATTAGCGACTCCGAAAAGATAGGGTTCTGCCAAGGCAACCCGCAGAATCATTTTTCAAGATAATGTGTAAGAGGTAACGTGCAACTACTGCACCATTCACAAACTCTCCTTCCTACCTCTTGTGCTGAGGAGGAGTCTATTGTATCAGAAGGTATCATAATAGTTGAATTCTTACCACAAGCTAATGACGATAATTTCTATCAAAACTAGTTATTAGTAGGTGCATTGCACGCCCCTCTGGGCTCGATATAGATTTGTGAGTGACAAAATAATAATATTAATATGTTTGAAGATCCTATAATATCGTGGCATTTGAAGTATGGATGGCGTGGAATTTATCTAAATTACTATTGATTCTAAAAGGATTATTTGAAACAGTTTTGGACCTGGGGCAATGCTGAACCTCCTCCCTTCCCCCTTAATATCTTATTACTCTTTATAAAAAAATGACTATAAATAATTCAGTTAATAAATTATTTGAAAATGTTATGAAACATTAGACGAGTTACCGCGAATTACAATAACAGTTTACGAATTACTGTTAACGAAATTACGATAACAATTTTTACAAAGAATAATTTTTTTTTACTCTCAGTCACATCATCAAGCCTCTTAACTTGCAGGACCTCGCCACCCCCCTGTTCACCCATATCTAGAGCTGGCACTGCATATATAGGAAAGTAATAAACTATGTAAACAATCAAGGCAAATCCATTTTTGAAAAATTTAAGGACCCACAAAATGTATTTTTGTGGCTTTTTACTGCAGCGTTACATAACATTATCCAAGAAATTAAAATTACTTATGACTCTCATTAAAAATAAAAGTCAGAGCAGTCATTTTTTGTTCTTGGTTCCTTTAAATAAAAAAAATCTGAAATATTTATCCACTAATTTAAAAAGAGAATGAAACTAATTGTCTGATTCATACAAATGAAAATTAGCATGGATTCAAGCACTTTCCCTTTTCAAATTAGTACCCCTTCCCTTAGTTGTCGATCTACATTTCCGATTTTGAATTCATAGAGGTTTTGTAGAAAAGTATATTGTGAAGGGTTCTTCCAAGCAGTTTTGTTCTATAAAAAAAATATATTTCTCCAACATCAGCATTTTATTGCCCCACAGCAGAGCCAAACACAACCTCCTTTGACACGCAGATGAGACGTAACAAAATATGTAGTGCATTTATATACATTGGATACTAAAATAGTACATATAAAATGTTCTTTTCAAACACAAATCAGTAACAGTAATAAATAGCCTGTAAATGCAATGCATATCTTATTAGTAGATACTCTCATATTTTGTTCTAACAGGATTTTTGCTATCAACATATTGGTGTAAATTTATCACAAATATATTTTTAATATACATATATTCAGTGCTTTATAGAAATATTTTGGGTATGTTACGAAGCAATCACTCATTTAATATTGAGAATTTTTAGTTTTAATTCTGATCATCTTGTTGAAGTACATTCTATTACTTTGTTGTGTAGTCTCTTCTCTATTTACAAAAAATGATGATTTAGTTGTTTTCCGTTATCTAAATGTTGTGTTGAAAATTATAATACAAACATGTATTCATCAATTTATTTTACATGTGTAATTCGTTTGATCATATTACAAATATACAATATATAAATTAAAATAATTTCAAATAAAAAGAGAAATCTGTGAAAGAAATAATCTCTGATGGTAGAGCAATCGGCTCAATATATTAAATGTATATACATTAAACTGTTCAATACAGAAGTGAATATCCAATTTTTAATAGTTTTAACCTAATAAAAGGGCATTTCATGACCTTGAACAAAATTCACTCAGTCATACTTTTTCAGATCAAATGTTTTGATCTCAATCCTTGTCTCTATCAGGTCAAAAAAATGTTTAAGCTAACTTTTCACTTTTTAATTCAGAACAAAGTTTGTATCTATTACACTGCAAAAATTATTTTTATTTATCATTATTATTATTGTTATTTTTGCACTCTTCTTAAAGTTCAAGTTATTTTTCTTAACACTCCATAACTGTAGTTTGAAGATATACAGTAGTTTCTGATACAGTATATCCAATTCACACAAGAGAGAAATCCTCTTCAATCTTCCTGAACGATTCCAAACTAATTTGGAGAAATAATAACATTTTATTTTTCAGACAAAAATGATTTAGTGTTGTGTCACAGAGAAGAATCGAGAATGACACAAGTTTTGAATAATTGATAAAGAAAAGTCTCACCCTTTCTACTCAAGGCTAATTATAAATAGCAGGAGAGAGGATGAGTTTCTACAACAGTAATTTTTTTGAGATTCAGAAGCAAACTCTTGAGAGCTAGGAATAACAGGTAAATATAAACAAAAGCAATAAATTTTTATAATACTGAGGTAAAAGTAATTATTTAGTTTATCCACATCAGTAAATTACTGAATTACAACTTGATTTTGTTATAATCAAAAATTTGTTATTATTTCTCAATGAAATGTCAACTATACATTTTTCACATTTGTCCTTAAACTCATCTCTTTTACTAAAATAAACAACGTCTAGATTCTTCTTTCAGAATTTTGTTAAGCTGAGTGGCTTACCAGTTTGCCACTGCTTTTTTAAAAGATATCAATCTAAATAACTAATATTTTCAAATTTATTTATATTTAAAGCACTATTAACATTATTAAACTGTTTGTTTTCTGTTGAAAAACAAAGCTAGATATATGCAGTATGTCGAGCACTCTGTTCAAGAACAGCCAAAACATCATGTTTTTGGCGAACGTACAAATGACCTTTCTTCCATGGATTTTTGAGCTGCAGAGGCTTGAAGTCATCTCTCAATCAACATTCTCTCGCTCAAATGACAGCCACAAGGCAAAAATTTCTTTTTGTCATTTGCAGGAGTGACATGCAGTTTAAGGCTAGTTCCACTTGCAAAGCCAGTTTCATAAGCAGCATATACCTGCAACACAATGTTTCAAGATCATTACAAAAACAAACCAAGCATTCAAGTTAATTACTAAAGCTTTCTTTAACATGGATCCAAAGGAAAGAGTTTTCAAAGAAATATTTACTTAATACCTCACATTACATTTGAATAATTAACTTCTGTTAAAAGGAAATGCAAGAGTGGAAAATTTTCTTCAATTGGTCTAATAATTCTTTGAACCAAACCTATTATATTTTATTAATTTTCTTTAATAATTCTAATTTTTAGAGCTTATTA
Source organism: Gryllus longicercus (assembly GCA_038098605.1). Taxonomy (NCBI): domain Eukaryota; kingdom Metazoa; phylum Arthropoda; class Insecta; order Orthoptera; family Gryllidae; genus Gryllus; species Gryllus longicercus. Next base: position 72,374 of record JAZDUA010001124.1, read on the forward strand.
AACCTTTTAAAACTGGTTACAGCGCAAGAAAGAATACAGTTTTTATTGCCATCTTTAAAAAGTATAATAAAAATAATATAGTGTATGTTTATTCAAATTAAAATGTGATTAAGTTCCTAAAGAATTTAATCTTCTCTTTGTGTCAAGTCCACAAACTAATAAATAATTTAGGCAGTTCACACAATCTTGCCAAATCAATTAGGAACTTAATTATTTTTGGTAATTGTATAATTTCTCAATTTGGGCTTGTTAATTCTACACCAATATTTTTCATTTTCTAATTATTCTTGTACAGAGCAGGCAACTGAAATGTGATTAGATTCCTAAATGAACGTCTTCATTACCAAAAAGAAACATTAATGGTATTTTTTCACTAAACAATAAAGTACAGAAAACTTAGTTGATTCCTCAAGAACATTTAAATAAACTGAAATATTTTTTATCTATATTATTAAAATTTTTGAATGCTTCGTGTAACTTTGGTTTAGTCTTATGAACTAAAATTTTAAAGACACATAAATTTCATATTCAATAGCTACTGTAGGTTATGAAACAAAACAACTTTGAATATTACAGATTGAATAGCCACCAAAATTTAACTCATGGAGATCTCTAGAAATGAAACTGTATGATTGAATTGGAATAACTCAATTTAAATGTAACATACTACTATAAAATAATAACAAAAAACTTGACTACAAAGTTAGAGAATATCAGCAATCAGTTGCTGAGGCATGCATCTTTTCTATAATAAAACATGTTTGATGGACATGAATGCAAAATTATCAAGTAAAATTTAATTGACAGAAACTATACATCACATATGCTGATATTAATTTTTAAAATTTTACTTTGCTGAAATAACTCCTTTTATTCAGTCTTGTACTAAACCATTAAAATATTACCATATTAAATTAAAAAATGTGAACAAATTAAGAAGTCACAATGCGTAATTAGTTAGAATTAAAAAAAATAATTTAATTGATTAGATTAGGGGAAAAATTTTTTTTAAAACTCCAATTAAATATGCGCAACAGACTCGCGGCTTGTGCATCATCCACAATTGAGGGGTTAGTAATGAAAAGGAGTCTTATCATATCAGAACGTATCAAAAAAGTTTAATTCTTTTCACAAACTACTGCGGACCAGCTCTATCAAAGCCAGCCATTGGTATCTGCGGTGCACGTTATAAGTCTAGTTTTGTGGTATTCTGCCACACCACTACTGATATCCACTTAGTCATAGTGGAAAACCTGACCACAAGTGCATTCATTAGCGACTCCGAAAAGATAGGGTTCTGCCAAGGCAACCCGCAGAATCATTTTTCAAGATAATGTGTAAGAGGTAACGTGCAACTACTGCACCATTCACAAACTCTCCTTCCTACCTCTTGTGCTGAGGAGGAGTCTATTGTATCAGAAGGTATCATAATAGTTGAATTCTTACCACAAGCTAATGACGATAATTTCTATCAAAACTAGTTATTAGTAGGTGCATTGCACGCCCCTCTGGGCTCGATATAGATTTGTGAGTGACAAAATAATAATATTAATATGTTTGAAGATCCTATAATATCGTGGCATTTGAAGTATGGATGGCGTGGAATTTATCTAAATTACTATTGATTCTAAAAGGATTATTTGAAACAGTTTTGGACCTGGGGCAATGCTGAACCTCCTCCCTTCCCCCTTAATATCTTATTACTCTTTATAAAAAAATGACTATAAATAATTCAGTTAATAAATTATTTGAAAATGTTATGAAACATTAGACGAGTTACCGCGAATTACAATAACAGTTTACGAATTACTGTTAACGAAATTACGATAACAATTTTTACAAAGAATAATTTTTTTTTACTCTCAGTCACATCATCAAGCCTCTTAACTTGCAGGACCTCGCCACCCCCCTGTTCACCCATATCTAGAGCTGGCACTGCATATATAGGAAAGTAATAAACTATGTAAACAATCAAGGCAAATCCATTTTTGAAAAATTTAAGGACCCACAAAATGTATTTTTGTGGCTTTTTACTGCAGCGTTACATAACATTATCCAAGAAATTAAAATTACTTATGACTCTCATTAAAAATAAAAGTCAGAGCAGTCATTTTTTGTTCTTGGTTCCTTTAAATAAAAAAAATCTGAAATATTTATCCACTAATTTAAAAAGAGAATGAAACTAATTGTCTGATTCATACAAATGAAAATTAGCATGGATTCAAGCACTTTCCCTTTTCAAATTAGTACCCCTTCCCTTAGTTGTCGATCTACATTTCCGATTTTGAATTCATAGAGGTTTTGTAGAAAAGTATATTGTGAAGGGTTCTTCCAAGCAGTTTTGTTCTATAAAAAAAATATATTTCTCCAACATCAGCATTTTATTGCCCCACAGCAGAGCCAAACACAACCTCCTTTGACACGCAGATGAGACGTAACAAAATATGTAGTGCATTTATATACATTGGATACTAAAATAGTACATATAAAATGTTCTTTTCAAACACAAATCAGTAACAGTAATAAATAGCCTGTAAATGCAATGCATATCTTATTAGTAGATACTCTCATATTTTGTTCTAACAGGATTTTTGCTATCAACATATTGGTGTAAATTTATCACAAATATATTTTTAATATACATATATTCAGTGCTTTATAGAAATATTTTGGGTATGTTACGAAGCAATCACTCATTTAATATTGAGAATTTTTAGTTTTAATTCTGATCATCTTGTTGAAGTACATTCTATTACTTTGTTGTGTAGTCTCTTCTCTATTTACAAAAAATGATGATTTAGTTGTTTTCCGTTATCTAAATGTTGTGTTGAAAATTATAATACAAACATGTATTCATCAATTTATTTTACATGTGTAATTCGTTTGATCATATTACAAATATACAATATATAAATTAAAATAATTTCAAATAAAAAGAGAAATCTGTGAAAGAAATAATCTCTGATGGTAGAGCAATCGGCTCAATATATTAAATGTATATACATTAAACTGTTCAATACAGAAGTGAATATCCAATTTTTAATAGTTTTAACCTAATAAAAGGGCATTTCATGACCTTGAACAAAATTCACTCAGTCATACTTTTTCAGATCAAATGTTTTGATCTCAATCCTTGTCTCTATCAGGTCAAAAAAATGTTTAAGCTAACTTTTCACTTTTTAATTCAGAACAAAGTTTGTATCTATTACACTGCAAAAATTATTTTTATTTATCATTATTATTATTGTTATTTTTGCACTCTTCTTAAAGTTCAAGTTATTTTTCTTAACACTCCATAACTGTAGTTTGAAGATATACAGTAGTTTCTGATACAGTATATCCAATTCACACAAGAGAGAAATCCTCTTCAATCTTCCTGAACGATTCCAAACTAATTTGGAGAAATAATAACATTTTATTTTTCAGACAAAAATGATTTAGTGTTGTGTCACAGAGAAGAATCGAGAATGACACAAGTTTTGAATAATTGATAAAGAAAAGTCTCACCCTTTCTACTCAAGGCTAATTATAAATAGCAGGAGAGAGGATGAGTTTCTACAACAGTAATTTTTTTGAGATTCAGAAGCAAACTCTTGAGAGCTAGGAATAACAGGTAAATATAAACAAAAGCAATAAATTTTTATAATACTGAGGTAAAAGTAATTATTTAGTTTATCCACATCAGTAAATTACTGAATTACAACTTGATTTTGTTATAATCAAAAATTTGTTATTATTTCTCAATGAAATGTCAACTATACATTTTTCACATTTGTCCTTAAACTCATCTCTTTTACTAAAATAAACAACGTCTAGATTCTTCTTTCAGAATTTTGTTAAGCTGAGTGGCTTACCAGTTTGCCACTGCTTTTTTAAAAGATATCAATCTAAATAACTAATATTTTCAAATTTATTTATATTTAAAGCACTATTAACATTATTAAACTGTTTGTTTTCTGTTGAAAAACAAAGCTAGATATATGCAGTATGTCGAGCACTCTGTTCAAGAACAGCCAAAACATCATGTTTTTGGCGAACGTACAAATGACCTTTCTTCCATGGATTTTTGAGCTGCAGAGGCTTGAAGTCATCTCTCAATCAACATTCTCTCGCTCAAATGACAGCCACAAGGCAAAAATTTCTTTTTGTCATTTGCAGGAGTGACATGCAGTTTAAGGCTAGTTCCACTTGCAAAGCCAGTTTCATAAGCAGCATATACCTGCAACACAATGTTTCAAGATCATTACAAAAACAAACCAAGCATTCAAGTTAATTACTAAAGCTTTCTTTAACATGGATCCAAAGGAAAGAGTTTTCAAAGAAATATTTACTTAATACCTCACATTACATTTGAATAATTAACTTCTGTTAAAAGGAAATGCAAGAGTGGAAAATTTTCTTCAATTGGTCTAATAATTCTTTGAACCAAACCTATTATATTTTATTAATTTTCTTTAATAATTCTAATTTTTAGAGCTTATTAAACCTTTTAAAACTGGTTACAGCGCAAGAAAGAATACAGTTTTTATTGCCATCTTTAAAAAGTATAATAAAAATAATATAGTGTATGTTTATTCAAATTAAAATGTGATTAAGTTCCTAAAGAATTTAATCTTCTCTTTGTGTCAAGTCCACAAACTAATAAATAATTTAGGCAGTTCACACAATCTTGCCAAATCAATTAGGAACTTAATTATTTTTGGTAATTGTATAATTTCTCAATTTGGGCTTGTTAATTCTACACCAATATTTTTCATTTTCTAATTATTCTTGTACAGAGCAGGCAACTGAAATGTGATTAGATTCCTAAATGAACGTCTTCATTACCAAAAAGAAACATTAATGGTATTTTTTCACTAAACAATAAAGTACAGAAAACTTAGTTGATTCCTCAAGAACATTTAAATAAACTGAAATATTTTTTATCTATATTATTAAAATTTTTGAATGCTTCGTGTAACTTTGGTTTAGTCTTATGAACTAAAATTTTAAAGACACATAAATTTCATATTCAATAGCTACTGTAGGTTATGAAACAAAACAACTTTGAATATTACAGATTGAATAGCCACCAAAATTTAACTCATGGAGATCTCTAGAAATGAAACTGTATGATTGAATTGGAATAACTCAATTTAAATGTAACATACTACTATAAAATAATAACAAAAAACTTGACTACAAAGTTAGAGAATATCAGCAATCAGTTGCTGAGGCATGCATCTTTTCTATAATAAAACATGTTTGATGGACATGAATGCAAAATTATCAAGTAAAATTTAATTGACAGAAACTATACATCACATATGCTGATATTTATTTTTAAAATTTTACTTTGCTGAAATAACTCCTTTTATTCAGTCTTGTACTAAACCATTAAAATACTACCATATTAAATTAAAAAATGTGAATAAATTAAGAACTAACAATGCGTAATTAGTTAGAATTAAAAAAAATAATTTAATTGATTAGATTAGGGGGAAAAAATTTTTTAAACTCCAATTAAATTGGCGCAACAGACTCGCGGCTTGTGCATCATCCACAATTGAGGGGTTAGTAATGAAAAGGAGTCTTATCATATCAGAACGTATCAAAAAAGTTTAATTCTTTTCACAAACTACTGCGGACCAGCTCTATCAAAGCCAGCCATTGGTATGTGCACAGCACGTTATAAATCTAGTTTTGTGGTATTCTGCCACACCACTACTGATATCCACTTAGTCATAGTGGAAAACCTGACCACAAGTTCATTCATAGCGGCTCCGAAAAGATAGGGTTCTGCCAAGGCAACCCGCAGAATCATTTTTCGAGATAATGTGTAAGAGGTAACGTGCAACTACTGCACCATTCACAAACTCTCCTTCCTACCTCTTGTGCTGAGGAGGAGTCTATTGTATCAGAAGGTATCATAATAGTTGAATTCTTACCACAAGCTAATGACGTTAATTTCTATCAAAACTAGTCATTAGTAGGTGCATTGCACGCCCCTCTGGGCTCGATATAGATTTGTGAGTGACAAAATAATAATATTAATATGTTTGAAGATCCTATAATATCGTGGCATTTGAAGTATGGATGGCTCACTGATATAGAAATATTACTTGAGGAGAAACTCAACCACATCTCAGTATTGTGCTTCACAGAACACTGGCTAACTAAAGAACAATTAGAAAACACATATATACCAGGTTTCTCTCTAGCCAGTAGCTCATGTCGAAATATTAACAATGCACATCATGCATATGGTGGGACATGCATTTTTATTAAAAATACAATTAGTTTTGTACCCTACACAAATCACACTCATCTTGTGAAAGAGAAAGATTTTGAAATATCCATCACCGACTTAACAACAATAGAAACATGGGTATTATGCGCATATCGCAGCCCTGCTGGAAATTTGAAAACCTTTTTAAAAAATCTGGAAGTTATTCTAACAAAACTTCAAAAACGCAGACAGTATAAAACTATTCTTTGTGGTGACTTCAATATAAATTGCCTCACACAATCCAGTAATGAAAATCTATTCAAAGACCTACTAAAATCATACAATTTACAAACAACCATAAATACACCAACACGAATATCCAAAAATAGTAGCACTGCTATAGATCAAATAATAATAGATGCAAATAACCATTGTTTTTCTGTTGCTACATTTAATACAGGTTTCAGTGACCACATTGCCCAGATCCTAACACTTCCAACAGAAACAAAAACCGCGGAACAGACAACTTACAAAGAAATCCGTAACTATTCCCAAGGAAACATAATAAAATTTCAAAACTTGCTCAGATTTGAAAACTGGAATGAAGTATATAAAGCAACCGATACAAATGATAAGTTTAACTCATTCATAAATATATACTTAAGACATTTCAATGCCATTTTCCCTCAAAAACTGAAAAAGATCCAAAATAAGAAAACTAAATCATGGATTACCACAGGCATCAAAGTGTCATATGAAAAAAAAACGCAACATGTATAAAATACTAATAAATAACAAATGTAACTCAAACTTCATTTCATATTACAAAACATATACCTCGATCCTAAAAAAAGTAATCAAACAAGCAAAAATTATAACAAATGACAAGTACATTGCAATTGCACGTAATAAAACAAAAGCCATGTGGGACATTATTAAAAAGACTACAGCACCAACTAATAATAAAAAAAACAACATAGAGCTCCACTACAAAAACGAAACTGTACAAGACCCACAAGAAATAACTGATATATTCAATGAACACTTTTCACAAATTAGTAATAAGTTAATCTCTCAACACTCTCTAAACAATGGAACACACCAAACAAACACTAATATTACACAAATTGTAAATTCCATATTTTTATATGAAACAACCCCCTCTGAAATTTTTAAAATCATTGGACAAATGGAGAATAAATTCTCAGCAGGCATGGACAACATTCCAGATTTTCTTATTAAACACAGTGCTCCATGTATAGTGCAACCACTCTCTCACATCTGCAATTACTCTCTAAAATCAGGCATATTTCCAGATATATTCAAAACAGCAAAAATTAAACCATTGTTTAAAAAGGGCAAGAGTTATGCCCCAATGAACTACAGGCCTATTTCCCTGTTATCAGGATTTTCAAAAATTCTGGAAAGACTTTTCAATGATAGACTCAAACAGTTTCTCAATGCAAATAATGTCCTTACAAATGCACAACATGGCTTCAGGAGTAATAGACACAGCCATCTTCTCCTTTTTAAATGACATACTTGTTGCCCTAAATCAGAAGGAAATTCCCATTGGCCTTTTCTTAGATTTGTCAAAAGCCTTTGACATCATTGACCATCATATACTTTTAAGAAAACTAGAAATGCTAGGGATTCGAGGCATTGCAGGCCAATGGATCAAATCATATTTATCAAACCGTAGACAAATAGTTGCCCTCCAACACACTAAAGAAAACAAAATCTCCTCATACTACTCCTGTCCTCAAATAATAAATTGTGGAGTCCCGCAAGGATCCATCCTTGGACAAATACTATTCCTTATATACATAAATGACATGCCTTTGGCTTTAAGGAACAACAAAATAATTTTGTTTGCAGATGACACAAACATCATCATCAAAGCAAAAACACAGCAATCATTAGAAAAAGAAACTCTCAAAACTTTGCAAGCACTAGTAAAATGGTTTCAAGACAACAAACTCATCATAAACACCAGCAAGACAGTCTCTCTAAATTTCATGAATCCTCGATGTAAAGACAAACTCTCACAGCATTTGCTCATAAACAATAACCCTGTAACAATATCTCATGAAACTACCTTCCTCAGACTAACAATTCAAGAAAACCTAAAATGGAACACTCACATATCAAATCTTAACAAGAAGCTTAGCAAATCTTGCTATGCCCTATACACCCTCAGGTCAAGCTCCAACATTGAGACACTTCGAACAATGTATTTTGCAAATGTGCACTCACACCTAAAATATGGAATAATATTCTGGGGAAATGCCCCTGAAAGCACTCGCACATTTATTATCCAAAAAAGAATACTGCGAACAATGACCAGCACTCATAAGCTGGAGTCTTGCAAACCTTTGTTTAATAAACTAAGGATTCTTCCTCTACCATGCATGTACATATTTGAAATAGTGGTCTTCACAAAGAAAATTCTCATGGAAAACAAAGACACTTTTACTTTAAATTCTGATGTACATAACTACAACACCTGTCAAAAGGATAACCTACACGTTCCCCACTCTGAAACTACATTTTATCAAAAAAGTACCCTAATAGAGGGCATTACACTTTACAACAAACTAGGCAGTGATATCAAAGACATAAACACAATTCATACATTTAAAAGTAAATTGAAAGCTTTCCTGCTTAACAACATGTTCTACAGTGTAAAGGAATTTTCAAATTACAACATTTCCCTTAAAAAATATAAATAAATAAGAATTTCTTATTCCATTAGACTTTCTGTTTCATATGAACTGTTTCAAGCTGAAAATGATCCTGTGAAATAGAAGGAGAATAGAAGAAGAAAAAAAACTGGTCAAAACTTGCCTCCTCACCATTTCAAGTTATAAATATAGAATGTACTACTATTGTAAAATTTGATGTAGTTGCAAACATAATTGATATGTATTATTAATGTAATTATTATTATTAATGTAATTATTATTGTTAATGTAATTATTATTGTTAATATAATTATTATTGCTAATATAATTATTATTGTTAATGCAATTATTATTATTAATGTTAATTATTAGCAGATAATTTATCTACTGTGTAATATCTTAATCTAACTATAACAAGTATTGTATTTCTAGACCAATGACCCCATCTCGAACAGGTTTTGTTCAGTTTCCCTGGTCCTTTGAGCAAATGCTGAGATGGCCCCTTGTTTGCTCCTGAACAGTAATATAACTTCGCTCTCTCCACCCAAGGCATCATATTGACTCGTCATACACGATTGTAATTGTATATGTGAGTCAATAAATATTATTATTATTATTATTATTACTATTAACATTATTAAACTGTTTGTTTTCTGTTGAAAAACAAAGCTAGATATATGCAGTATGTCGAGCACTCTGTTCAAGAACAGCCAAAACATCATGTTTTTGGGGGACGTACAAATGACCTTTCTTCCATGGATTTTGGAGCTGCAGAGGCTTGAAGTCATCTCTCAATCAACATTCTCTCGCTCAAATGACAGCCACAAGGCAAAAATTTCTCTTTTTGTCATTTGCAGGAGTGACATGCAGTTTAAGGCTAGTTCCACTTGCCAAGCCAGTTTCATAAGCAGCATATACCTGCAACACAATGTTTCAAGATCATTACAAAAACAAACCAAGCATTCAAGTTAATTACTAAAGCTTTCTTTAACATGGATCCAAAGGAAAGAGTTTTCAAAGAAATATTTACTTAATACCTCACATTACATTTGAATAATTAACTTCTGTTAAAAGGAAATGCAAGAGTGGAAAATTTTCTTCAATTGGTCTAATAATTCTTTGAACCAAACCTATTATAATTTATTAATTTTCTTTAATAATTCTAATTTTTAGAGCTTATTAAACCTTTTAAAACTGGTTACAGCGCAAGAAAGAATACAGTTTTTATTGCCATCTTTAAAAAGTATAATAAAAATAATATAGTGTATGTTTATTCAAATTAAAATGCGATTAAGTTCCTAAAGAATTTAAACTTCTCTTTGGGTCAAGTCCACAAACTAATAAATAATTTAGGCAGTTCACACAATCTTGCCAAATCAATTAGGAACTTAATTATTTTTGGTAATTGTATAATTTCTCAATTTGGGCTTGTTAATTCTACACCAATATTTTTCATTTTCTAATTATTCTTGTACAGAGCAGGCAACTGAAATGTGATTAGATTCCTAAATGAACGTCTTCAATACCAAAAAGAAACATTAATGGTATTTTTTCACTAAACAATAAAGTACAGAAAACTTAGTTGATTCCTCAAGAACATTTAAATAAACTGAAATATTTTTTATCTATATTATTAAAATTTTTGAATGCTTCATGTAACTTTGGTTTAGTCTTATGAACTAAAATTTTAAACACACATAAATTTCATATTCAATAGCTACTGTAGGTTATGAAACAAAACAACTTTGAATATTACAGATTGAATAGCCACCAAAATTTAACTCAAGGAGATCTCTAGAAATGAAACTGTATGATTGAATGGGAATAACTCAATTTAAATGTAACATACTACTATAAAATAATAACAAAGAACTTGACTACAAAGTTAGAGAATATCAGCAATCAGTTGCTGAGGGATGCATTTTTTCTATAATAAAACCTGTTTCATGGACATGAATGCAAAATTATCAAGTAAAATTTAATTGACAGAAACTATACATCACATATGCTGATATTTATTTTTAAAATTTTACTTTGCTAAAATAACTCCTTTTATTCAGTCTTGTACTAAACCATTAAAATATTACCATATTAAATTAAAAAATGTTAATAAATTAAGAAGTAACAATGCGTAATTAGTTAGAATTAAAAAAAATAATTTAATTGATTAGATTAGGGGGAAAAATTTTTTTTTAAAACTCCAATTAAATATGCGCAACAGACTCGCGGCTTGTGCATCATCCACAATTGAGGGGTTAGTAATGAAAAGGAGTCTTATCATATCAGAACGTATAAAAAAAAAAGTTTAATTCTTTTCACAAACTACTGCGGACCAGCTCTATCAAAGCCAGCCATTGGTATCTGCGGTGCACGTTATAAGTCTAGTTTTGTGGTATTCTGCCACACCACTACTGATATCCACTTAGTCATAGTGGAAAACCTGACCACAAGTGCATTCATTAGCGACTCCGAAAAGATAGGGTTCTGCCAAGGCAACCCGCAGAATCATTTTTCAAGATAATGTGTAAGAGGTAATGTGCAACTACTGCACCATTCACAAACTCTCCTTCCTACCTCTTGTGCTGAGGAGGAGTCTATTGTATCAGAAGGTATCATAATAGTTGAATTCTTACCACAAGCTAATGACGATAATTTCTATCAAAACTAGTTATTAGTAGGTGCATTGCACGCCCCTCTGGGCTCGATATAGATTTGTGAGTGACAAAATAATAATATTAATATGTTTGAAGATCCTGTAATATCGTGGAATTTGAAGTATGGATGGCGTGGAATTTATCTAAATTACTATTGATTCTAAAAGGATTATTTGAAACAGTTTTGGACCTGGGGCAATGCTGAACCTCCTCCCTTCCCCCTTAATATCTTATTACTCTTTATAAAAAAATGACTATAAATAATTCAGTTAATAAATTATTTGAAAATGTTATGAAACATTAGACGAGTTACCGCGAATTACAATAACAGTTTACGAATTACTGTTAACGAAATTACGATAACAATTTTTACAAAGAATAATTTTTTTTTTACTCTCAGTCACATCATCAAGCCTCTTAACTTGCAGGACTTCGCCACCCCCCTGTTCACCCATATCTAGAGCTTGTTAACAGATCCAGAGCTTGTTAACAGAACGGTCTCGCTTTGTAAAAGCGTGGTTTATGTCCCTCTTTAAGCTGGATCTTAGCCTGAAAGCTCTTGCACTCTCCCAACCCGGGCGAAAACACCTCCGCGAACTCAGAAACTAAATTTCTTAATCAGTATTTTAAATGACAATGATCTTAATATAAAAAATTGTCGTGGTCAGTCATATGATAATGCCTCTAACATGAGTGGTAAATTCAATGGTTTACAAGCTCTTATTAACTTGGACAACGAATTAGCAGATTGGATTCCATGTGCAGCACATTCGCTGAATTTGGTTGGAAAAACAGCTGCAGAATGTTGCGCAAATGCAATCAATTTTTTTGATTTCTTGGAAAATATTTATGTATTCTTTACTTGCTCAACAAGTCGCTATAAACTACTAAAAGAACAAGCTTCAAAATCGCCTGAGTCTAGTGACAGTACAACCAATTTTTACATTCCTAAAAGAATAGATACAACGCGGTGGTCCTGTCGAGCGGATGCTTCTAAAGCTTTAGTTCGAGGATATTCTGAAATTAAAGCTGCACTTCTAAAAATCTTCGAAGATGATTCTCAAAATTCTAAAACTCTTAGTGAAGCACAAGCTTCATATAACAAAATGAATATGTTAGAAATCGCAATTTATGCAGTATTTTGGAATGATGTCTTGAGCAGAGTAAATGACACAAATAAAGTACTTCAGAATTCCAAGTTAGGTTTGAATACTGCTGTTGCAGCTATTAAATTGTTGAGATTATTTATTCAAGAAAGGCGCGACAGTGTTGAATATTATGAAAAATTAGGATTGGAAAAATCTGGGACAACAGAGTAAGTAATACGTAGAAAAGGACAACGGAATGTTCGTTTGGTTCCATTAGATTATGGAAATTCTGCAAACGTTCAGTTAACAGCTGCTGAAGAATTTCGAGTGAAAAGTTACCTTCCAGTAATTGACCAGTTTTTAGTTTCTTTAGATCAACGTGTCTCTGCGTACGAAATAATTTCTTCTCGGTTTGGTTTTTTATCAAAATTAGGCAACCTTAGTTCAGATGAAATAATCAAGCACGCAACAAACCTTAGTAAAATTTATGTTACGTCGATGAAAATCTTGGAATTGAGTTGATTCAATTCAAAGAATTCATTAACCAATTCATAGAAGATGAGGAATCTAAAAGCGCCTTAAGTCGGGAACATTTTATGTATAACTTAATAATTGAGAAGGGAATACAAGACGCGTTTCCGAATGTAGAAATTATTTTAAGAATTTATCTTGTGTTAATGATAACAAATTGTACAACGGAAAGATCATTTTCAAAATTAAAACTTCTAAAAAATAGATTGAGAACTAGTATGACAGAAGAACGACTTAATTATCTTTCTATTTTGAACATCAATTTTGATATTCTAAAAGAATTATCTTTCGACGATGTAATTGAAGAGTTTGCTTACAGAAAAGCAAGAAAAGTTATGGCGTAGCTATGGCGAAATGTGTTAGTTCACCAACATTGAGAATCACCATATTAATGGTGTAGATTACAGATTCTAAAACGGTGCTCCTTTCACAAGTACGAGAAGTTCCAAAGAGGGCTGTGGGTGTTTACATCACCAACAATCAAGAAAGGTGTAGCCAGTTGGTTATTAGGCCTAGGAGGTCATCGACTGACCCCGGTTGTCCTGCAGGGATGTTATATATAGTGAGAGTGAGGGCTGGGAGGTATGCCTGCGCGCACACACAGTTTGAAGGTCGGTCTGAACAGGGACCTGTTCAGAAAGCAGCGAGTCGTGAACCAAAGTAGAGACTCCGCCGAAAGCATGCAGGCCGTCATTAACATCAACCCTATATAGATTAAACCGCAAAAGGATAGAGGGCGTGGTGGAACCAGATGCGTCTCTTTTAAATAAAAAATTGAAGGCGTATAACTTAATAACGAGAGTTTTAGTATGTCCCGTCAGAAAAGAATCCATAAAGATTCCAGGATAAGAGTCATAGTTAGAGTTAAAAAGCTCGTTAAGAAGACTTTCTTTATCCTTTTAGTTTCCGCCTCTGCTACCCGGAAAAGGGAGTGTCCACCCCTTGACGCGATCGCTGAGCAAGTCTTACGAGTCGGGGTAGGTGGTCGGAGTTTGCAGGATCGATCGAAGCACTGGAGAATGAACGCCATGAGATCTACAGGGTTCTTCGCCAGGTATCGGCGTTTCGTCTCAGGGAAGGACACTTTCTCCGTCACTCGGACCTTTCGATTTCCCTCTCCCTCAGATAGCTAGGGCACCTGTTTAATATTGGCCGCAAGCTCTCTTTCACAGCACAGCGAAGTGGAAGATGCACAGGGATCCGTTTCGTGCGTGGATTTGCCGCATTTTGCGCAAACCGGGCTTTCGGCCATGCACACTTGTAGAGAATGGCCAAAACCTCTGACACTTGAAGCGGCGCAGGGGGTTTGGCACATACTGCAGCACGTGGAAATTATAAAAGCTACTACTAATCCTCTCTGAGATAGGAGAGAGATTGAACGTCAGGATCAAGACGGGAGTAGAGATCTCTCTCCCGTGCTCCTTGATCCTTAACGCCTCCGTTACGCCCTGACTCTTAAAGAAAGAGGGAAGTTTCTCCTCACTTTGATGCAAAAACATAATTCACCACTCCCTTACATATGTTAAAGGGTAGGATGCACCACCGCTTGGAGCTTCCCGAACAGTCTCTACGGCTCGCGCGAGACAAACTGCACAAACATTTTAAAAAGTTGACACGGAGATATAGTGGGCGGATGGCATAGAGCTGCCCGCCGTGGATCTCACGTGGAGAAAGTAAGCCATTCCTTGTCCAACGACATGCACGTGCTCGACGAGCATGCCACCATTCCACTCCCTCCTGATACAGTACAAATCTATTTTACGGCCGCTCTTACATACGCATGCCTAGTTTGGTGTAGCGCCTACCAACAACAAAATTTGCATATTCCAAAACAAGGTTCTCAATAGCTGTAAATGTCCATGAGTACGTACTGTGATATACCAGAATGTCACACGGGTGTGAGACGACGGAATTGATGCTTCGAGAATGTCAAAATCCAAGGAATATGCGTAGCAGAGCAACGAACTTGTACAGGGAAGGGAAAAGAACACCTAGAACGGGGGAGGGGGTTCTTGTCCGAACTGAAAGGCCCTTCTCTATACAAAGTAGATTTTACGCCCACACCGAGCCGTGAGTTGCCCGGGAGGAGAGGGATAGCGCTGGTTAAGGGAGAAGGTCGACAGAATTAAGAGAATTGCATTGCACGTACAAGGTGGTTCAAATATGACCGGGACTGATTTTTTTTTTTACGAAATACTTTATTAGCAAAAATTTATTTGTACATGTCATTCTTCAAAGTACTCCCCTCCAGATTCTATACATTTTTTCCAACGTCCTGGGAGCATCCTAATGCCCTTTTCATAAAAGTCTTTTGGTTGTCGGCATATCCACTCCCGAACACTGTGGATGACTGCGTCATTATCCGCAAATCGCATGCCTTGCAAATGTGATTTAAGCTGTCCAAAAAGGTAAAAATCACTTGGGGCCAAATCTGGACTGTACGGCGGATGTGGTAGAAGGTCCCACTTCAATTTGCTGATGGTTGCCATGGTTGTTTTAGCAGTATGAGGCCGTGCATTGTCTTGAAGGAATGCTACCCGTTTCCCACCTCTCTTCCGTTTGGATCGGATCTTTTCTTTGATTTCTGTTTCCAAAAGTGCTGAATAATAAGCTGCATTGATGGTGTTAGCTTCTGTAAGAAAGTCTACATGGATAACACCCATCCAGTACCAAAAAAATGTTGCCATCACTTTTCCCGCCGAACGGATCTTCCGCGCTCTCTTGGGTTTTGGAGAAGAGGCGTGTCGCCATTCACGTGATGCCTGCTGGGACTCAGGAATAAAATAGTGAACCCACGTTTCATCAGTGGTTACAATGGACTTCAAAAATGCATCTCCTTCATTTTCAAACCGCATTAGAAGAACACTGGCAGCTTGCATGCGCATCAATTTGTTCTCGTCCGTCAAAGTGCGTGGAACCCACCTAGCATTCACTTTTCTATATTTTAGGTGTTTTTTTATCATGTCTTCTACACTACCCACACTGATGCCAATTACTGATGCAACTTCTTTGATAGTGATGCGCCTGTTCTCACAAATAACCGCATTAACACGATCAATATTTGTTGGGGTTATGGATTACGATTACGATGTTGGGGTTATGGATTACGCGGCCGACGATTATGAGGTTCATTCTCAACGCGCTCTCGTCCCTCTCTGAAACACACCATTCAAATACACGGGTCCGTGAGAGGCACTCTTCCCTGTACTGTTTTTTGAGTCTCTGCAAAATTTCCGACGGTTGAACGTTTACTCCAACGAGAAATTTGATGATAATGCGTTGTTTCACGCACCGCGGCACCTTTTGTTCACTCATCGTTCTAGCAAGACCCAGACGCGACTGAACAGGTTCTAACCTGCAAAGGAGGGAGGTGGGGGGTTGTGGCTAGATTCTCTCCAGGCGGCGCAGTTAATGCGTATGTCGGGGTATTTGAAAAAAAATCAGTCCCGGTCATATTTGAACCACCTTGTATTATTTATAAGATCAAATGTCTACGCTACGTGAAATGAGATCAAATGTGAATGAAACGAAATGAAATACCATGAGTATAAAAACGAGGTCCAAATACTTCAATTATTGAATAGAATTTGTCACCGTGAAGGTTCATTGGTCGAGCTATGCACCACACTTAAATGGGTATACGGCATTGCTGAATACATGGTACCTGGTCGCTACGGCACGTGTTGACCTCGGTAGTGTCCTCTCCCGGGCGAAGTGGGAATGAAGGCGTCTGTCTCCCCGCAGCTTGACCACGGAAGTGGCCCGAGTGTGGACCGTGGCACAAAAGGTCTCTCTACCGGTGATTGACGTATCGCAATGTAGTTCCTGTCGTCGACAGATTGAGTCATCGACCTGCCGAGCGCAGCGTAGCCACGTGCATTGAGGGAGAAGACGAACATGAGCGCGGAGAACGCCCTTCAAGAAGGCGCCGGGTCGGCCTTTTGCACCTCTCGCGATTGTTCTGCTTGCAAGTCTGTCCCTTCGGGGAGAGCTCTGGTGAGGGTGGAGAGGGGGAAGGTGGCCAGTTGTAGGGGCGCCGGGCGCACGCGGCCCGCCTCCGTAGGAACTGTATTGTCCAAGTACGGTACGGCTCGGCGTCATTAACATGCAACTGATTAGGGGAAGGCGTTGAAAATTTAGCTTCAGGGAAATGATATGCTCATTCTCACGACAGCAGCCAAGCAGTTCAGATGGTAATGAACATTATAACATATTAATTTTGCCTTTGTAGATTTACGTTGTGGGTGAAAGATTGTTTGACCAGTCCATAATAGTGAATGCTAAACAGTATTGTTCAATTGAGTTTTAAGTGAATGTTCGCATTTTTTAATGATAGCTACATTTGTTATCGTATAGGAATGTTGCATTTAAAAATATTCTGACTTCGTGTTTAACATGAGGTGGGTAGGTTTACATGAGGTTAGTTCCGTAGTGGGAACTTTAAATTGTTAATTCAAAGGAAATAGTGGTCGCCATTAGAGGTTTCACCCGAAGCCTAGTGAGGAAAAGTCGCGACGCGATTATATAGAGCAGATGTAGGGATTTTCCGAAAAGCGGACTGTATAATTAGCAAACAGTCGGGAAACATTTAGTTTATACGGACAATGGTTTCATGAACCACACCACAGGAGGACCCAGGACATCCCATTTTGGAGAAGACGGGGCATCGAACCAACCGAGAAGACATTCTGTAATCTTACGAACTACAATACTTACGAAAAACAATACTAAAGGCCATAGAACCATTACTCAATAACGAGCTCAAAATATGTTATTAGAATTTTACAATAAATGTTAATTTTGTGAAAAGAAAGGTTGATATTTCATTGAATTGCCATTAATTAAGTCTGCAGTAAATTCCACAGATGTTCCAGAAATCGTAGTCACACTTTCACTTGCAAAAGGTAAAGTGACGCATGTTGTACGTCGAACTCATGCGAGATCGTAGAGAAAAACAGAGCTAGCCAAATTATGAGTTATTACAGCAATTCATTTACGAACACAGAAGATTAAATTACAAGATTCATAAAAACATTACAAATGGCTGCCTAGCTTGGGGCATGATAAAATAATAATTAGTAACATCCAACGATGTAGGTTAGAAAATGTCTCCCAACGCCGGGCAAGATAAACGTGAATAAGAAGCACGTTACAAATTGGCATGCCCAAAGCAGGGCCAGTTAATGCACGTTACAGCACGCAATAATAATTTATAATAATTTTCACAAATATTTACCATTGAATTCTTCACATGTTAAAATGTCTCTAATAATTTTTTTATTTACGTCTGTAAACGCGCTTAGCTCCTTAGCAACCACCTAAACGCTTAAGAGCGCGTCCATAGCAACGGCAGTTAAAACGCTGGAGACCATTAAAATATTTTAGCGGTCTCTCTAGATTAGATTTTACCAATGTACAAAAATCTTTGGATAAATACGTCCCTTTTGTCCCCCATGTCAGTTTGCTCCCTTTGCTCATTTTGTCCCCTTGTCCTCTTCGTCCTTCTGTACCCGCTTTGTCTCACTTGTCTCCTTTATCATTCCCACACTGCCTTCGTTATTTAAAGACAGTGCCAAGACCCTGTACCAACCCTTGCTAAAGAACATTGAGAATAGAGTAACTAGAAATAACAAAAAACATTGAATGTAACACGTCCTCTATTAGTCTTTAAGGACTTGTTATATAATTATTGGGCAAACTACTGTTCCCCATGCATCTCATTTCAACCTAGGACTAGATCAATCCACAGAACTAACATGCACTTGACTCTCTTTAAATGTTCACAATCTGGCAGACACAATATGACATTAGCAATCCATCATTAACCCACAAATTCTAACTGATTCTCTTTTAAATCAGTGTATTATTAATCTTAATGAATTAGGAAGGTTGCCATAAAGTCCTGTTCATATTACTCTGTTCGAAATTACTCGTTTTGAACAACTGAAAAGCCAAAGATAGAAAATAAGGGGACGTTTATGTAGTTTTGATATTTGGTTCCTACATAATTTTTGGATCACTTAACCCAAAAATAAGAGGGCCAATGAGAATTTTGCCTAAAAACATGTTAAGCAAAACTATGTAACTTTTTTCAATTTCTTCAACATAACTCTAGCTATAAATTTTTCATAAATTGTTATATATGAAATTAAAGATAAAATTCCCTACATTTAACATTCTAAAGCTTTTTCAACTTAATCAATGCTTTAGGTGCAAGAGAACTAGCAAATTTGTAGCTGTAAGCAAAAAACCTAGGAACTAATTGTGCTGTGATACATATTTCTCACATTATTTCTAACTTTTGTAATTTTCTACAATTCAAAAAGTTCAACGAAAATGGGACCTGCACCATTTTTTTAAGCAACCCTTGTTCTATCTTTAAAAAATAATAGCACAGTTTTTTAGAATTTCTTTTTTATTTGCATTAACTTCAATCAGAAAATATGTAAAAACTACTCAGTTTCAGAAAATTGTACATGACCTTTTGAAAAATTTAATTTTGCAACAGATTTAAATTAAGACAAAAATCTCCATTTTCAATATTGTAATCTTGTAACATTAATTTTTTAATAATTTTTGAAAAAATAGGATGTTTGTCGAAAATGGGTCCAACACCAATATTTTTAACCTGCTACACAAAGAAAAAAATATCAAAATAATTGACATATATTTGACAAAATAGTGGTTAAAAAATTATGACATATTTTGTGTAAAATCAACTAATACTTTTGACAATTGTACATAAGCTTATTTCAAGATATTTATGAACAAGATTTTATTCAGGGAAAAAGCTACCTTAAATATAGATGTTGAAAAATGCCGAAAAAAATTTTAACTCTGGCAATTTTCGAAAATAAATAGATTTCAGTTAGATAATTATTTTATAAACAGGATAGTTTTTTATTTATTTGAAAAAATGCAGAAGTGTGAACTTCTACAAATTTTTTGCTTACCAGTGTGTTTCTAGGCAAATTTCATGTGATTAACGAACCCAAAAAAATATAGGAAATCAAAGCCGCACTAAAACCTCCAATATTTGCCCTTTTAGAGAACCATTCAAGTAGATTACATGGCTGTCCATTGTATTCTAATCATAATTTTGCAGTAAAGGTTCTAGTAAATAAAATCCATAATCAGTGACTTCTTACCTAAACAAAGATGGAACAAAAACTATGCTGGGATCTGTTACCAACACTCCCTTCGTTGGTATAAGATGTAAATACTAATTATCTCACAGCCAAAGTGTAAGAGCATTTTACAGTACAACTGCGCCTTCTTGAGCTGCCTACTACAGCAGGGCAGATATGTCCAAAACCTTCCGAAATATTCCTCTGATTCCAAATCATAATTGTTTGTTGGATCCTGCACCCTGTGTGGAAAACACCTACCAACTACTATTTAGAAAGCCTGTGGCAAATAAGAAGGCACAAGTATTCTACACACTGTCACGATAGTGACATGTAAGAAAAGTGCTTGGAGGGTTTGTGGTGACAATGGTGATTACGCTGAATGTTAGCCATTTTACAGTTCTTGTGATAACTACACCTGGACACTACAATCTTCTGGACAAATGTAACACAGGCTTCAAACTGTATGCAAACTTATACCCATTGATAATCAATGGATAAACAATATCAATGATTTTTCTTTGGAATATAGATTTACTCAAGTAATTACATTGGGAAGTTCTTGGCAAAACCAAAACCATAGTCTTCATTTGCTATATATCATTCAACATCTATTAACTAATCTCCAATGTGTGCAGAAACTGAAAGAAAACTATGCAGCCTCTGGGCTTTAGAGTGGTGTCTATGTGTTCTTTCAATACTCAGGAACTCCAGAAAAATACAGACACAATGAAACATTTTCAAACTTAACTTAACAGCAACTTTTCCGATATTCTTTTTATGTAAAGAACTGTTGTACAGAAGTTCTTTGGGTTAAAGTAGGGTACACGTTACACCGTCAGAGAAGCACGGCAGCGAGGAGGGGGAGGGTCTCCTTAAGCCCTCCCTCAAATTATGCTCTGCGCTCTGATAGAAATTATGGATAGGCGATTTTCAAGTTTTGCCCTTCATAAGCGTCCCCGACGCATTGTAATGTCAATTTACTTCCAAAGGCAAGTTTTCTCGCTTCGCTCACCCGGATCCAAGCCGTTCTTTGTAGCAGAGATTGCACATTTTGGGAATTAAAGCATGTAAAAAATACAAATAAGATAAGGAGCATATGTGGCAAAGGAAGTGATATTTTCATTACAAAAGACAAACTAATGTTCATTATGCACCATAAAAATATATTTCTTTGTGTGCATATTTAAACAAATGGAATGCTGTTATACAGTTTTATATGTCCCTCATAATTCAACACAGCAGATACTTTTATTTTGTAACTGCTGTAGAGAAGTATTAACTGTATCCCTCATTTGGGAAATCACTGCTTTTGGATCTTTAGCTCCAATAACTGCTGTACCAGACACAAACATATTAGCACCGGCCTGCAAAAGAAGGAGTATGTGTAGTACATACATTTACATTTCAATAAAGCAAAGTTTCTCAATCTTTTTGGTCCACATTTCACATCATTATAACTCAAGAGTTCCTTTGGTTTACAATATCAGACAGGAATAGTTGAAGTAATTTTTTTTTCCAAACAAATTAATAATATATTTTTTTACTTCACATTAGAAACTATGAACACATTTTTAATCAGTTTTAATGGTATAACATCTTAGCCTTGAAAGAATGGGAAGGATGACCTTTAAATGAATTCTTCAAATCTGGGAAGAAAATTGGAAACTAATTCAATCTTCCTCTTCCACAGTGTACCATGATCTACTTTTCTAGATTGCTTTCAACCTTGCCTCAAGTTAGTCATTTAAGTAAATAAGAGGGGATCATATCTTCGTAAATAAGATGTAAAGATACAGAAAAATATATTACATTTCCTCAGCCACTGCAAGACCCCTTCTAGATGGATGCAGCACAATTTGAAAACCTCAGTTATAAAGAATATATATTTTTGATATTGAAATAGCAATAATATTTCTCAAAAAGGGTATCACTTAGGAGTTAAAAAGAACAAGACATTCAACAATATATCTGATATTAAAATATTTCACCTATTTTACATGCATTGTATGTTAACTCAATTATTTTATATTAATTATTATAAGGTATTAATAACTGCAATATCCTTGAACCCAAAACTTGTATGGTTGTTAGACCCTCTAGCAGTTGTTCATGATGCACTTTCAATAATATATATTTCAAAATCAGTCTCTATTTTCTTTCTAAACCATCAATCTTCTAGTACACAAATTTTGTTTTCTTAAACACAATGGCTCCTTGCTTCCCGTTAAGCCATTCTTTCATGTGTTGCACTTCTGCTTGAACAGTGCGAACAACCACTATGAAGAACTTCTGAAGGTTAAGCCAGACTTTTCTGATTGTTCATCAAAATACATAAATTTAACTTGATCCTTTATTGAAATACAAGTCAAAGTGATTATAAACCATTTTACTTTTATGACAAAGTAATATTAGGTGTTCTTTTTAATGTCTAAAAACAGACACATCAAGGCCACCATCTGCCAATGTATTTAAAAACCAACTAATTCATACCTCAGCACAAGCTGCTATTGAAGCTGGACCAACTACTCCATCAACTTCTATGTCCAATTCAGGGTATTGTTGCCTGAGCCATCGTACTTTATTCATCATGTCTGTCATGAATTTCTGGCCTCCAAAACCTGGTTGGGCTATCATGATAAGCACCATATCAGCATGATCCACATATTGTTCCACAGCTGTCACATCAGTTCCAGGTTTCAATGCCACGCCGACCTGGAAAAAAAGATCAAACAATATTGAATGCACCCATAATTTTATAAAAAAAATCATTTCCATCAAAGACCATGCATACTCCTAGTTGATGAAATTCCTTTTTCGGAGGTTTTAATAGCTAACAAGATCAGTTTTTTTTACTTTTCACTAGTCATTCATTTTAGACCACTAAGGCAAAAACAAAAACATCATTTACCAATTTCAATTCACATTTACCATAATATGACTTTACAATGAAAATAATGATAAAAACTACTACATAATCAAATATATCAGGAATAAAAGATTATGTGTTATGGTAAATACAAAATTTCAAGACAAAAACCTTTCTAAAATATGCCTCATCTTTTGTAAACACTGCCTTAAAACACAATACGCAATTATATGGAAGAAATTACAAAAACCTTACCTTCATTCCACTTTCTCTAACTTTTCGACACACATCTACAACTGTCTCTTGGCATGTTTCTATGTGAAAAGTGTATTGATTCACTCCTGAGTCTGCCATAGGTCTCACCCACTAATAAGAATAAGAAATAATACAATTATTAAAATATGTACCTTTTTCCAAGGAAGCAAAAGGCAGAGCATACCTGCATTGGGTTGGATACCATCATGTGTGTTTCAAAGAAAGCTTTGTCTATTTTACTTCTCAAAAAATACACCGCCGGATGACCGAAGGTTACGTTAGGTACGAAATGACCATCCATTACATCCAAGTGCAAATAATCTGCCCCAGAATCCAACAATCGCTGAGATTCGTGGAGAAGCTCCGAAAAATTGGAATTTAAAACTAATGGCCTTATTTTACATGTCAACTTTGATTTCGCCATGGTGAATATACAAACACCAGGATCTGCAAAACATCAAATCAAACTATTGTATATTATCAATGATACCCATAATCTTCATATAATCACATTAACATACACGTGCTCAAGAGATGCTCGCACGAGTTATTCGAATTGTAATAGATTCTCTGCGAATCAGGCGCGATCATGCAAAACGAGTCATTGGTGAACGTGGTCATTGGCTGGAGTACGGATTCGATTGGAAATCGCGTAAGACACGGACCAGTTGGAGAATCAGTGTCCCAGGTTTGATTTTCTTGCTTCTCACCGTATGTTTATAAAATATTACATATTGTTTTTTTGTGTATGTCTATATTGGATTTTGTTTCTCAGACACAGTGAAGAAGATTAACAAGAAAGAATGATAAATAAGCAGTATTCAGATTAGCAGGGGAATTTTTCCAAGAGAGTCGCAATCCCCTCTGCTGTTTTGCAAGTTAGATTATATTATCTGGA
Organism: Gryllus longicercus; assembly: GCA_038098605.1. Classification (NCBI taxonomy): domain Eukaryota; kingdom Metazoa; phylum Arthropoda; class Insecta; order Orthoptera; family Gryllidae; genus Gryllus; species Gryllus longicercus. The sequence continues at coordinate 96,688 of JAZDUA010001124.1, forward strand.
CGGTTTGTTGCACACCACGGTGTAAAAAGTATATCTTACACCGTGTCACACACTGACTTTGGTTATAAGCTCTACGGTGATGAAAGACCATTATCACATTTGTTTTCCGTGGATGATCTCTAAGTGATTGCGATGAAGTGATTCTTTCTCATACGGCTTCGTCAATGATATTAGCAAGATCATCTGCATGTAATTTGGTTTTGACAAATATACAAAAGTGAATTTAAAGAGAGGCAATGTAATAACGTCAGAGAACAATGTTGATAGGTATGCACACTGTGATTCAAGATCGTAAGCCAGGTAAAACTTACAAATATCTGGGCATTGAAGAATGTGAGAACATGTCGAACGACACACTGAAAGCGAAAATTCGCAGGGAGCATTACAGAAGAGGAAGACCTGTCCTGAAGTCCGCTCTGAACTCCAGGGATAAAATACCTTCAGTAGGTAGTTTGGCGGTGCCTATAGCCAAATACATTTTCGAACTCGTGGACTGGACTGAGCAAGAAATTCGAAACATAGATCGAAAAACCAGAAAACTGCTTACAATGCATCATATCGCCCACCCCCAAGCTGAACTATCCCGAAAGGAGGAAGGAATAGGCTTCACACAAATTGAAGCCTCCTGGAATAATGCAATGGTCGGGATGGCACAGTATATAATCAGTAAAAAATGAGGCACGTCATTAAAACTGACCGAAAAATGGGAAACACAGGCATTGCAAGTGTAGCTTGAAGCATTGCGAAAAACACTGCATAGAATAAACAGAAGGAGAAAAGAATGTAAAAGAAATCGCCGAGACAAACCACTATATGTACAATATCTAAAAAGAATGGACACAGTGCCGATCAATAGAAATATCAATTATTTATGCAGCTTAAAAGGGGAAGAATGAAACCAGAATCGGAAGCAGTAGTAATATCTTCATAAGATCATGCGTTGAGAACTCAACATTCTTGATAAAGATGCTCAGAAAATTTGCCAATATGATAAATTCCGCATCCGCCAGGACCAAGTGGAAACTATTGATCTTATTGTCTTAGCTTTTGTCCAATTCTAGCAAAGATCGAATTCATTAAAAAAGAGACTCGAGATATGGTATGTAGTTACCTCCACTAGCAGATCTGTGACGCCCTCGACTTTCCGAACAATGCTCCAGTGGTACCAACACTCGCCTGATCCTTGACGACCAACAAATCCAAACTACTCGCGCGATAGCGGCAAACAATTGGATATTGTTTTCCGGATCTTGGAGAAAAAATCGTGTGTTGTATATGTGGTTGTGCCGAGTGATCAAAAAGTCGAAACCACGGAGGCAGAGAAATGTCTTAAACACGAGAATTTAGAAATCGATTAGCCGCATATGGGACGTGGAAGCACAGCACGTCCCGGTAGTTACCGAAGCTCTGGGATTTGTGTAAGGACTTGTCTTAACTCCCAGGTCTTTCAAAGGATTGTGGAATATATAGTCGGGAGCAGACTTATTCGCGTGCGGGGATTCGCGGGGCGCGGGGTGTCTGCCGCTTTATCTCGTGTATACGTCACCATTACTATGACAACCGAGTCCCTATTCGTACTGCTGACATCGGCCAGGTTTCGCCACGCTTGCTTTGTGAATCAAAGAGTCCTGGCTCGGTCCACGGTTCTACCCCACGTGTTTTCTGTTGTGAGAGTTTGCTTACTGTTTGTAACACAAGTGTATAGCGTATAGTTTTTAATTTTGTGGAACGGTATGGCTTCTGTTCGTAGGAAAGGCCTAACAATACACAGTAAAGCAAGGAAAATTATACGTCTCGTTATTAAGAAATGTGACGAAGGGAAGACAGAGCGATCAACACACTGAACAACAGCAATTTTCGGTTAGCAAACTATATTGGAGTATGTCGAACAGTGACATCAATTAGAAACGGAGGATTTGAAGCCGGCGGGCAGCCTTGAGTACTCCAGGTTAGAAAAGGCCATATTCTGAAGAAAACAAAATCCACATTGATGACTTCGATAAGAGTGATTGGTGATATGATTTTTATACTGTTAGAAAACAAGTACCAACTGTACAGAAACTGCTGACGGCTAGCCAAGAGAAAATTAATTATCCTTGGGGAGTGCACACATTGCGACGCTTGCTCCACGCCATGGGTTTTAATTGGAAAACGTGTCGTAACCTTAGACAAGTTTTGATTGAACGGCCTGATGTTGTCAACAGGCGCGTAAGGTACTTGAGAGGAATTCAAAATTGTACAAATTGTGGGAAACACACAATTTACCTTGTTTGGACATGGGTTGACAATTTTACATTTGGAAAATGCTGGAGTAGCGAGGATGTTCCCGAAATTTCGACAAATACACGATCCTCAGAAAAACATAATTGTTAGTGCCGGCTCCAAAGAAGGCTTTTCACGATGTCACTTTTATTTTTAAGTCTGGAATCGTTACTGGTGATTTCCATGACCAGATGAACAGGGCTAGTTTTGAAAAATGGGTAAATGAAGCTGTAGCTAAATCTCAATGCGCCATATCACTGCCTCCATTCTTTTTATTTTCTCGTATACATACGTATATACAGAGAAATATACAAAGTATAGAAAAAGTTATGTAATGCTGGTCGTAAAAACGGCGAATTTGCAGCAGAAAAACTCACTGCCAGGTCCTGATAACTAAAAATGGTATAAAACTTTTTAAAAAACTTTAATAAAAAAATTAATCTATATCCTATTGTTGTGTAATGGAAGTTTGGTTGGGGATTAAAATGTGGTAAAACTTTTCTTATGTGACGTCAGAATTGTTCAAAACGTATCAGTTTTCTTCGAGTGCTATTTTACTGATGTTCCGTGCCCCTGCCGGTCAGATGTTTCTTACTTTTTCGCTGTCCTTGGTACTCGAAGAAGGCTCGATTGCGTTCTTTCGTTCTAAAGAACAGGATTAGAATTAAAACAATATACCGTACTTGTGCATTATGCCATAGTTCCGTAATCATTTCGGGTAACCCAGAATGGTTTGCATCACTACATTGCATATATTTCACAGATAATTTTAGCGTTAGAACACTAATGTTACGAAAGATGTATTTACCACATATTTTGTTAAAAAGTTCGTAGACACATTGACACTAGTTACACCGACTATTCATCTCATTAAACATCAGCCATTAAAGTACAGGTATTTGGATCATACAAACTTGAGATAAATTATGCAAAATAAGAACTTTTTCTTAACTACCATCACAAAAATCGCAATGATTGCTGCTGTTATGTTTTCAAAGGGACTTTGTACTAGGTTATTCTAAATGAGTTACCTAAAAGCAACATGAAGTGGAGCTTTTCGAACCCCGCGCCGCCTTCTCAAGTTTTACGCCGCCAGATGACTCCCCAGGTGCCCGGTCAGCGGGCAGTTGCAGTTATTACTCGCGCAACTTTTCTTGAACGATGGATTGAAGCAATGCCAAGTCACTGACTTTATCAGGAGTTCGAGGTATCTCCTGTGATAGATCCGTACCTGCTTCGGTCATCTCTTTAGATTTTTGGAGAAAATAACCAATAAAAGTTCTCTTTTCTTCAAAAGAAAATTGTTTCTATTTCGCGCCAGTGAAGATGTGGGTTGGAATGTTGTGCTCGCTGCGAGCTTTTGCCTTCACCTGTTTATTGTGCCAGAGAGGGGCTGCGAGAAACGTAGCAATGGAGACGCACCGCGGGGCGGAACGTGTTAAGTGTTGCTCGTGTTTCACGATACGCAGTCACATAGGTAAGACAAGGCTTCAGAACAGAGTGCGAGTATAACAACGCTCTACCTCAGCATAAAGCATGGCATGAGCGGTTCGTGAGACAGGTTGTGTAGCACACAACATTGTGGAAGCCACACAGGAGGAAGATGTAAGAACGAAGTCCAAGTTGAATCTTTTTCAGCCTACGATGTGGACAACTTTCACGACGGCGACTGCAGTGTAAGGTTTACAAGTTCCACATGGCGCACGAGTTGACAGGCAGAAACGGTAAACGGTTCCGTACGGACATGATGAACAGGACATAAAAGTAACTTCACTGTCTGTGCACGTCTTTCACAGATCAGTAGGAAATACAGTTATTGAAACTATCGTTCACGTTGTCACGGCAGAAAGGGCGAATATTTGCTTATCAATTCTTGCCCAAATCGCTAATTTCCTTCTTAAAGAAGGCCAATGTTGTACCTTCCTTAAATCTATTCCCTTTCGTAAGAATTTCATCTACATCAGTCATGTCTAGGTCGCTAGCAAGCCAACTATCTCACTAGAGTTCACAGGCACCGCTCTAGAGCAACTGGTACGAGATTTAGAAGTAAGGGTTGTACAAATTGCTCTGGAGTGTCGCTGGATACCTGGCCCATGTCAGTCTTTTGGAGACGTCGTTTGACCAAATTTAGTGGTATTACTTCCGATATCCCTACTAAGGCACATACATTCTCCAATAAAATTAATTGTGTATTTATACACACACACACACACATCCGGGTTTTCAAATGTTATAAATAGGGAGCGAATTTTAATTAAAGTTTTTTTCTTCTTTCCACTTAAGAACAATGCCTTCCATAATAGACATTATTTTCGTTATGACAAAAGGAAATGGCCCATTTTTACGACTTCATTTGCTGATTTCATGAGTTCTAATATCATTTTAATGGTACTTGTTCCAAATAATATTTACGAGTTGCAGCATATGTTCTCCACAGAATTCCTGAATAGCATGTTCTATTCTTCTCTCAGAAATTGTAATGTCAGCCGTTGTATGTAATCTAAGGTTCCTGTGACGCCCCTCAGCGCCAGTGTCAGACTTTCTAGTAAAGAACAGACCAAATCAAAAGTTCGCAAGTTCACTTGATCGAAAGGAAGAAACCTCAGATACATCAGTAACATATCCAACAGCTTGAGTTGTTCATCTGAAGCGGTTTTGATCAATTGTTTACGTCATTTTTCTTTGCTTTCAGGGTTTTTAAAAAACATTTCAAGTGCATTTTATTGATCATTGTTGGCGATGTTTCAGGTCGTCAAAATTCGCCCCATAAATGTAATAAGTATAAAAAACAAATAAAATTCAAATTCAAAGAATGATAGAACAAAATGGGCAAACATATTGTTGTATGAAGCCCCTATTTCCCTTCTCACGCCGCTTCAGCTCACGAATGCACACCCCGTAATGGATTTCCCGATTCTGTAGCAATGCACTCGTCACTAATGCTAAGCAAAAAAACCACACCAAAAAACAAAAAAACACTATGGACCACGGCCCATCAGCCCAGAAGACATGAAGAATATGCAACAATCTGTTCATTCCCTCCTGCTTTTCTACTCCTTTTACGCATTTTTTTCTGATTTTCCTCCTTAAAAGTAACCACCTTTCCATCCTTTCTTTTCGTACTGACGCTGTTAAATGATGCAATACTACGACTTTTAACAGTTGATACCGAAGTTCCACCTTCCCCCCCTCCCCCTGCAAAGAATCACAAATAAAACATACGAAAATCGTGACACACTATGACTCCCGAGGCGATGAATAAATATCGAATAAACAATCACTACAACGGCCCGGCAAAAACAGAGAAATTCGCTGTTCAGTGGGAGACGCAAAATGTCCCAAAGTGGGTTATTACAAAATGAGAGCTATCCAAGGAAAGCGATTGCGAGACTCCAAGAAGCTGGGTTCGACGCGCGGAAGCGGCGCAACTATTTATCAGACAAAAAAACTGTAAGTCCTAAAATGCAGGCAACTGTATCATCTTTCAATTCATATAAGGCCAATAATTATGAAAAACGCGTATTCTTGAGCTACACTGAGATATAATGGGATGAATCCCGTTTAGGAATTTACTTCATAAAAGCACCAAACCTCAAGTTGCTCTGGGGGCTAAATGGCTGGTTGGAGAAACAAACGTTAAGTCATAAAATGTAGACTATTTTATCTTCTTTTATTTAATATGGGAACATTATTTACGAAACGTGAATGGTTTTCGAATTATTTAAAAAACAACAAAAAATGTGGAATCTGTAAATTGTTTTCGGAAAAAACGTGTATCCGGGCAATTTTTTTTCGCGTGTTCGCCAACCCCCAAAACATAGAGGACCCAAATATCAAAACTACAAAACTTCCCGCCATTTGCCATTTTCGAGTACCATTTGATTGGACAATAACATAAATCCAAAATAGGAGCATGCAAATGTCCAAATTTTCTTTAATAGACCGTGTGATAAAATACTTAGTTTTCCAACACCGTATCTGAGGGGTATTTTTTTATTACTTAACTTTCATTCTTAGTCCATAATTTTCCAGGTAAAAGCCCTGCCTATGCCTATATGCCTAACAGAATGTTTTTAACATATCAAAATATTTTTTTAAATAGAATACAGCGTCGGCGGAAATAAATTTAGCTAGCATGTTGAAACGCACAGTTTAGGGACTGAACGTTCAACGTTGGGTTCTACTATAAAGCTATTTTCAACTTTAAAACAATTATTCACAACGTGCGGAGTTTTCACGCGGGTGTAGCTAGATTTCATTGTATCTTTGCACGATTGTACAGAAGGAACGGGAGAGTCTAAGGCGTGTTGTAGCACCGCTAGCTTTTTGTAATTTTTGAGAAATTTGAATTCAGATCGCAAGAATTATAAAAATATTCCGATTAAGATTTTCTCAAAAACGTCCACAATGATAAAATTAAGACAAAAGTGCAACAGACGAAAGTGCGTTTGTAAAGGCGAAGTCAAATGTTCATGCAATTTTGAATGTATGTTGGTCCCACTAATGCCTAAGGTCTCAATCTCACGATAGGTCACATGACGATCTTGCAATATCAGTTCACGCACAGCATCAATGGTTTTCGGAACAACTGATTTTGAAAGACCTTCGCGAAATTCGTCTTGGAGTGAACTACGACCACGATTGACTTCACCATACCATCGATAAACACTGGTCCTTGATGGAGCTTCATCGCCAAAAATTGAATTAAGTTCATCCATGCACTGTTGCTGAGTTAATCCACGTTGAAAGTTGTAAAAAATAATCACACGAAAATGTTCACGATTTAATTCCATTTTTGGGCGAAGATGAATCTTTTGAGTTACTGTAAATAACACAAATAGCGCTCGTATGTCAAAACGTTTTGAGAACGTATAACATCCAACTTTACGACAGAGCTGTCAGTTGCCAGACTGCAACACCAGGGTTGCCAAATCCCGAAACATAAAACGCAACCTTCGTATGTGTTTATATATATATATATATATATATATATATATATATATATATATATATATATATATATATATGTGTGTGTGTGTGTATATGTATGTATATTTATATGTGTGTATATGTATATATATATATATATATATATATATATATATATATCACGGCTTAATACATAATGAAATGTATTGATAACTGAAGTTTTATTACTTATGAGTAAAAAACGACAAAGAGTGTTCCCAATCCTTGGAAACAAGCAAACTACTTTACGTAAATATTTCGCTACCTAGTATCTGTATTGACGGCCTATTAGACCCACACATACATACATGACGGGGCGATCTTCGGGCAACAGTCGGGTGAAATGTGAAATTTGAAACAGTAAATTCAGGAGCATTATTAAACAAAAAGGTAACACGAACTGTCCCGTCAGAGTACTACATGATGAGCTTACCCAGAATAGTATGCCGTATCTCAGGGGGAATATACATTTGCAAAATACACGCAACGATTTGCATGAAGGCCGTCAGAATATGGAAGAATTCTAAATGCGTAACATAATGAACTTAATTTAGTGTTTAATTTTATTATATGTACATGCCATTTGAAGTTTGAATTGAGAGACCTAGATATTTAGTTTCCTTAACATCAGCTAATTGCATATTGTTCATTTTCAATGAAGCACGATTGCTGATTTCAAATGCAAAAATACATTGAAACTGTTTCGTTCGTTAACTATTAATTGATTACAAAAACAATATGAAACTTCTGAATGTACTGCCGAGGTTGTGAAAGGATGTGTTTCACAAGCTCGCTACCGAATGCATGTTTTCCGACAAGGTTGAGGTGAAGACCATGCCGGGTGAAGTGTTTTTCTGAAAGTTTAGTTCAAATAATTTAACATGTGTGTCAGATGCAGTTTCAATTGGGTGTTTGCATGTTTAATTTCTTTGCAGTGTTGGTTTGTTGAACCAGAAGGGCAGAGTCGAGCCTATAATGAATGTGTTTAGGGCGGCTCGTTGTAGTTTGACATGTTGTTCAGGTGTAAAATGACCAGCCAAATTGAAGTCATTCTACCCTCCTTTGAAGATGACTGTATACCGTTTAGTGAGAGTTTTTGTGGGAGTCCAAGTTACTGGTCACATCGGCAAACCTCCCGTTAGGTTTAAACACATCCGTGCCAGAGAAATTAGAAGGGGATTTCCCAGGAGAAGATTAGTCGCCCATGGCTATCTGCTAAACCTTTTTGTTGGGCTCAATGGGAAACCTTGTTTACTTGTGGGCCAGGTTGCGCAACTCTATGAGCCTGTTTCTTTGCGCTTGCTAGCATATTTGTGTTGGTTGCGAGTTTTACGAGATGGCAGACGAATCGGAACACAAGTTACCTTTACACCACAAGTTTGATTCGGCATTAACAATAATTTTTTGTTAAGAGTCTTCTAAATGAGTCTAAGAACGAAGCGTGAAGGATAACTGCAAGGAGGAGCGATAGCGAAGCCGAGTACTTAACCTTCCCCCTGAGATCCGAGTATATTCAATATTTATTATTTCTAGTTTATTGCTTATTCAAAATAAACGTTTATCACATTCATGAGTGAAAGGTGTTGCCAATAATGGTCTGACAGCACCTAGACAGAGCTGTCGCCCTGTGCGACAGGCGACAGCCGTTTACGTAAGTGCTAGTAATGGCATGCAAGATGAGATATTTTTCCTCTCTTCTTTTAGCGTATGTATGCTCATTGTAACGTGCTTCTGATAGTATTCGGCGCACAAGCAACATTGTGCAAATCAAATGTTCCGTAAACTTTTATCTCTTTCACTTAATCTACCTTGGAGAAGTTATCTATCCCGATTTTTTTTTGCTAATTTCCAGAAATGCGGCATTTCTGACCTTGCGGTTTATACATTCTGGTAAAAAATATCCCACACATTTTCCGAATCTGTCTATAACCGGTCAAACTTGTCAGTTTGTTCTTCCGTTGATCATCGTGCAAGTATAAAGCAGTGTGCACACGTGTTGGGAATTGGGTGGGGGTGGGAAGCGCGTGAGCATGCCAGTAAAGCAAAGATTCTTGTTGAGCTGGCACCAGAGACTGGCGCGTAGGGCGTGCCAGTCACTCGCAACGAGGCTGTTACACGTTGCGAGCCTCCACTTGCCAGCCACTAGAAACCTCATCTGGCGCGTTTACTGGCAACGTGCAAATCAGCCTTAAGAATCGTCATTACTCACGATTTTCAGTAGCAAGGTTAGTGGTACTATGCTTTGTGATCAAAAAGTTGGAATGCTTTTTTCTGCTAATGCAAGCTGACCCAGAAAAAATGTCCAGGAATTTCAAACTATAAGAAGATATTTACGTACGAAAGATATTCTGAAGGAAGCAGAACTGCAAGCACTAGTTGGATGCCTTCTACATCTGTAACCAATTATGATTTATTTTGTAAATGGCGAACGAAAAGGAATGTTCCAGTTATTAACGAAGAGATGTTAGCATACTACTTTCAATATATCTGTAGCAAAATAATAGTGAAAATAAATTTTGGTAATAAATATTCTCCAAAATCGTTTTGTGTCAAATCATTTATCTCACGATGTATCAGCACTGATAAAATCTAAACTTGAAAGTCTACTGACACATTTTTAATGGATTCTCGAGCATTTTAATTGCATTGCTATGGACGCGCTCTTAAAGCGTCGTATAAATGCTTGGTTGCTAAGGGGCCAAGTGCGTGTTTACCAACGTTAATAAAAAATACTTTTTAGTTTCTTGTATACCACTACGTACTGCTGCAGCGAAAAGTGACGATTTTTCAGCGGAAACCTTTCGTGATACCGAAAAAGTGCATTTGTCTTGTTAGTTTACGCTGTAAATTACACTGTCGAATGCATTGAGTAGTCAGAATCCTCATTTTGCATCCTCGATAAATTCCTTCAAAATTTGCGTTTTGGCAAAACGTCTGTCTGAACGCAAGCACCTTAACCGCACACAGGATTTTCATCAAATTAAATAAACCTTGATCGATGTGATTGATGTCGGAGACCCTTCAATATGAAACTAATATTTTATTTTTTGAGGATATTTTACAAGAAGCCTCAAAACTCAGAATTTTCTAAGTAAATGTTTACAAAGTTTTCTTTCTTTATCGGTTAAAATATAGCAGAGTATGCTTACAAACAATTGCGAGTTCGATTTTCGTTGAAAACTTTAACGTAAAAGCGGAACATTTATGCCAGCAATTTGACTGTGGCTTCAGAGATGTTAGCTCAGTTAGGTTATGAATCCGCTTGTGGCACCAAAGTTCCTAGGTTGGCGACCGTGCTCTGCAAACACCACAAGATGAAAACGCTTTTGAGTTTTAGAATAATAAATCTCATGAGAGTTACAAAAGGCAAGGAAAGTATGAGTTGTAATACCACTAGTCTTCATTATGAATACTGTCAACTGCGAAAGATGGCAAACAAGTGATAGTCCCTGCTACTGAAGACCAGAAGTTCAAACTCCACTGACTGATTGGGGCCCGCCAACTGCTAAGGTCATTAGTGTGCCCGTATGTTTTCGTCAGGAGGTGGCCTTTCCCTGCTGGTTGGCGCCGACCTACCTGTCAGCTAAAGGGGTTTTCGCTGATGAGGAAGCTCTAATCTCCCGACCGGCCGTTTGTCATGTGTGCTAGTGTAGTGCATGTGTGTAAATAAGTGGGGAAGGAGGAGGAACGATCGCAGACTGACCTTGTCCCAGCTAGTGTCGAAACCCTGCCACCGTCAGCACTGCATTGGCATTGGCACTGCAATGGCACCAGCCAATGCCCCTGACTCACCTCTGCCGGTCAATTCAATAATGCAATTCACTTCGAACGAAACACTCGGCGGCTAAAGATTCGTACACGAAAAACTACAAGCACATCAGCCGGCCGCTACAATTCTTCTCTAGACACTGGCTGATTCGTTCCAGCTAGTGTCGAAACCCTGCCACCGTCAGCACTGCATTGGCATTGGCACTGCAATGGCACCAGCCAATGCCCCTGACTCACCTCTGCCGGTCAATTCAATAATGCAATTCCCTTCGAACGAAACACTCGGCGGCTAAAGATTCGTACACGAAAAACTACAAGCACATCAGCCGGCCGCTACAATTCTTCTCCAGACAGTGGCTGATTCGTTCCAGCTAGTGTCGAAACCCTGCCACCGTCAGCACTGCATTGGCATTGGCACTGCAATGGCACCAGCCAATGCCCCTGACTCACCTCTGCCGGTCAATTCAATAATGCAATTCACTTCGAACGAAACACTCGGCGGCTAAAGATTCGTACACGAAAAACTACAAGCACATCAGCCGGCCGCTACAATTCTTCTCCAGACACTGGCTGATTCGTTCCAGCTAGTGTCGAAACCCTGCCGTCAGCACTGCATTGGCATTGGCACTGCAATGGCACCAGCCAATGCCCCTGACTCACCTCTGCCGGTCAATTCAATAATGCAATTCCCTTCGAACGAAACACTCGGCGGCTAAAGATTCGTACACGAAAAACTACAAGCACATCAGCCGGCCGCTACAATTCTTCTCTAGACACTGGCTGATTCGTTCCAGCTAGTGTCGAAACCCTGCCACCGTCAGCACTGCATTGGCATTGGCACTGCAATGGCACCAGCCAATGCCCCTGACTCACCTCTGCCGGTCAATTCAATAATGCAATTCCCTTCGAACGAAACACTCGGCGGCTAAAGATTCGTACACGAAAAACTACAAGCACATCAGCCGGCCGCTACAATTCTTCTCCAGACACTGGCTGATTCGTTCCAGCTAGTGTCGAAACCCTGCCACCGTCAGCACTGCATTGGCATTGGCACTGCAATGGCACCAGCCAATGCCCCTGACTCACCTCTGCCGGTCAATTCAATAATGCAATTCCCTTCGAACGAAACACTCGGCGGCTAAAGATTCGTACACGAAAAACTACAAGCACATCAGCCGGCCGCTACAATTCTTCTCCAGACAGTGGCTGATTCGTTCCAGCTAGTGTCGAAACCCTGCCGTCAGCACTGCATTGGCATTGGCACTGCAATGGCACCAGCCAATGCCCCTGACTCACCTCTGCCGGTCAATTCAATAATGCAATTCCCTTCGAACGAAACACTCGGCGGCTAAAGATTCGTACACGAAAAACTACAAGCACATCAGCCGGCCGCTACAATTCTTCTCTAGACACTGGCTGATTCGTTCCAGCTAGTGTCGAAACCCTGCCACCGTCAGCACTGCATTGGCATTGGCACTGCAATGGCACCAGCCAATGCCCCTGACTCACCTCTGCCGGTCAATTCAATAATGCAATTCCCTTCGAACGAAACACTCGGCGGCTAAAGATTCGTACACGAAAAACTACAAGCACATCAGCCGGCCGCTACAATTCTTCTCCAGACACTGGCTGATTCGTTCCAGCTAGTGTCGAAACCCTGCCGTCAGCACTGCATTGGCATTGGCACTGCAATGGCACCAGCCAATGCCCCTGACTCACCTCTGCCGGCCAATTCAATAATGCAATTCACTTCGAACGAAACACTCGGCGGCTAAAGATTCGTACACGAAAAACTACAAGCACATCAGCCGGCCGCTACAATTCTTCTCTAGACACTGGCTGATTCGTTCCAGCTAGTGTCGAAACCCTGCCACCGTCAGCACTGCATTGGCATTGGCACTGCAATGGCACCAGCCAATGCCCCTGACTCACCTCTGCCGGTCAATTCAATAATGCAATTCCCTTCGAACGAAACACTCGGCGGCTAAAGATTCGTACACGAAAAACTACAAGCAGATCAGCCGGCCGCTACAATTCTTCTCCAGACACTGGCTGATTCGTTCCAGCTAGTGTCGAAACCCTGCCACCGTCAGCACTGCATTGGCATTGGCACTGCAATGGCACCAGCCAATGCCCCTGACTCACCTCTGCCGGTCAATTCAATAATGCAATTCCCTTCGAACGAAACACTCGGCGGCTAAAGATTCGTACACGAAAAACTACAAGCACATCAGCCGGCCGCTACAATTCTTCTCTAGACACTGGCTGATTCGTTCCAGCTAGTGTCGAAACCCTGCCACCGTCAGCACTGCATTGGCATTGGCACTGCAATGGCACCAGCCAATGCCCCTGACTCACCTCTGCCGGTCAATTCAATAATGCAATTCCCTTCGAACGAAACACTCGGCGGCTAAAGATTCGTACACGAAAAACTACAAGCACATCAGCCGGCCGCTACAATTCTTCTCCAGACACTGGCTGATTCGTTCCAGCTAGTGTCGAAACCCTGCCGTCAGCACTGCATTGGCATTGGCACTGCAATGGCACCAGCCAATGCCCCTGACTCACCTCTGCCGGTCAATTCAATAATGCAATTCACTTCGAACGAAACACTCGGCGGCTAAAGATTCGTACACGAAAAACTACAAGCACATCAGCCGGCCGCTACAATTCTTCTCTAGACACTGGCTGATTCGTTCCAGCTAGTGTCGAAACCCTGCCACCGTCAGCACTGCATTGGCATTGGCACTGCAATGGCACCAGCCAATGCCCCTGACTCACCTCTGCCGGTCAATTCAATAATGCAATTCCCTTCGAACGAAACACTCGGCGGCTAAAGATTCGTACACGAAAAACTACAAGCACATCAGCCGGCCGCTACAATTCTTCTCCAGACAGTGGCTGATTCGTTCCAGCTAGTGTCGAAACCCTGCCACCGTCAGCACTGCATTGGCATTGGCACTGCAATGGCACCAGCCAATGCCCCTGACTCACCTCTGCCGGTCAATTCAATAATGCAATTCCCTTCGAACGAAACACTCGGCGGCTAAAGATTCGTACACGAAAAACTACAAGCACATCAGCCGGCCGCTACAATTCTTCTCCAGACAGTGGCTGATTCGTTCCAGCTAGTGTCGAAACCCTGCCGTCAGCACTGCATTGGCATTGGCACTGCAATGGCACCAGCCAATGCCCCTGACTCACCTCTGCCGGTCAATTCAATAATGCAATTCCCTTCGAACGAAACACTCGGCGGCTAAAGATTCGTACACGAAAAACTACAAGCACATCAGCCGGCCGCTACAATTCTTCTCTAGACACTGGCTGATTCGTTCCAGCTAGTGTCGAAACCCTGCCACCGTCAGCACTGCATTGGCATTGGCACTGCAATGGCACCAGCCAATGCCCCTGACTCACCTCTGCCGGTCAATTCAATAATGCAATTCCCTTCGAACGAAACACTCGGCGGCTAAAGATTCGTACACGAAAAACTACAAGCACATCAGCCGGCCGCTACAATTCTTCTCCAGACACTGGCTGATTCGTTCCAGCTAGTGTCGAAACCCTGCCACCGTCAGCACTGCATTGGCATTGGCACTGCAATGGCACCAGCCAATGCCCCTGACTCACCTCTGCCGGTCAATTCAATAATGCAATTCCCTTCGAACGAAACACTCGGCGGCTAAAGATTCGTACACGAAAAACTACAAGCACATCAGCCGGCCGCTACAATTCTTCTCCAGACAGTGGCTGATTCGTTCCAGCTAGTGTCGAAACCCTGCCACCGTCAGCACTGCATTGGCATTGGCACTGCAATGGCACCAGCCAATGCCCCTGACTCACCTCTGCCGGTCAATTCAATAATGCAATTCCCTTCGAACGAAACACTCGGCGGCTAAAGATTCGTACACGAAAAACTACAAGCACATCAGCCGGCCGCTACAATTCTTCTCCAGACACTGGCTGATTCGTTCCAGCTAGTGTCGAAACCCTGCCACCGTCAGCACTGCATTGGCATTGGCACTGCAATGGCACCAGCCAATGCCCCTGACTCACCTCTGCCGGCCAATTCAATAATGCAATTCCCTTCGAACGAAACACTCGGCGGCTAAAGATTCGTACACGAAAAACTACAAGCACATCAGCCGGCCGCTACAATTCTTCTCCAGACAGTGGCTGATTCGTTCCAGCTAGTGTCGAAACCCTGCCGTCAGCACTGCATTGGCATTGGCACTGCAATGGCACCAGCCAATGCCCCTGACTCACCTCTGCCGGTCAATTCAATAATGCAATTCCCTTCGAACGAAACACTCGGCGGCTAAAGATTCGTACACGAAAAACTACAAGCACATCAGCCGGCCGCTACAATTCTTCTCCAGACACTGGCTGATTCGTTCCAGCTAGTGTCGAAACCCTGCCGTCAGCACTGCATTGGCATTGGCACTGCAATGGCACCAGCCAATGCCCCTGACTCACCTCTGCCGGCCAATTCAATAATGCAATTCCCTTCGAACGAAACACTCGGCGGCTAAAGATTCGTACACGAAAAACTACAAGCACATCAGCCGGCCGCTACAATTCTTCTCCAGACAGTGGCTGATTCGTTCCAGCTAGTGTCGAAACCCTGCCACCGTCAGCACTGCATTGGCATTGGCACTGCAATGGCACCAGCCAATGCCCCTGACTCACCTCTGCCGGTCAATTCAATAATGCAATTCCCTTCGAACGAAACACTCGGCGGCTAAAGATTCGTACACGAAAAACTACAAGCACATCAGCCGGCCGCTACAATTCTTCTCCAGACAGTGGCTGATTCGTTCCAGCTAGTGTCGAAACCCTGCCACCGTCAGCACTGCATTGGCATTGGCACTGCAATGGCACCAGCCAATGCCCCTGACTCACCTCTGCCGGTCAATTCAATAATGCAATTCCCTTCGAACGAAACACTCGGCGGCTAAAGATTCGTACACGAAAAACTACAAGCACATCAGCCGGCCGCTACAATTCTTCTCCAGACACTGGCTGATTCGTTCCAGCTAGTGTCGAAACCCTGCCACCGTCAGCACTGCATTGGCATTGGCACTGCAATGGCACCAGCCAATGCCCCTGACTCACCTCTGCCGGTCAATTCAATAATGCAATTCCCTTCGAACGAAACACTCGGCGGCTAAAGATTCGTACACGAAAAACTACAAGCACATCAGCCGGCCGCTACAATTCTTCTCCAGACACTGGCTGATTCGTTCCAGCTAGTGTCGAAACCCTGCCGTCAGCACTGCATTGGCATTGGCACTGCAATGGCACCAGCCAATGCCCCTGACTCACCTCTGCCGGCCAATTCAATAATGCAATTCACTTCGAACGAAACACTCGGCGGCTAAAGATTCGTACACGAAAAACTACAAGCACATCAGCCGGCCGCTACAATTCTTCTCTAGACACTGGCTGATTCGTTCCAGCTAGTGTCGAAACCCTGCCACCGTCAGCACTGCATTGGCATTGGCACTGCAATGGCACCAGCCAATGCCCCTGACTCACCTCTGCCGGTCAATTCAATAATGCAATTCCCTTCGAACGAAACACTCGGCGGCTAAAGATTCGTACACGAAAAACTACAAGCACATCAGCCGGCCGCTACAATTCTTCTCCAGACAGTGGCTGATTCGTTCCAGCTAGTGTCGAAACCCTGCCACCGTCAGCACTGCATTGGCATTGGCACTGCAATGGCACCAGCCAATGCCCCTGACTCACCTCTGCCGGTCAATTCAATAATGCAATTCCCTTCGAACGAAACACTCGGCGGCTAAAGATTCGTACACGAAAAACTACAAGCACATCAGCCGGCCGCTACAATTCTTCTCCAGACAGTGGCTGATTCGTTCCAGCTAGTGTCGAAACCCTGCCGTCAGCACTGCATTGGCATTGGCACTGCAATGGCACCAGCCAATGCCCCTGACTCACCTCTGCCGGTCAATTCAATAATGCAATTCCCTTCGAACGAAACACTCGGCGGCTAAAGATTCGTACACGAAAAACTACAAGCACATCAGCCGGCCGCTACAATTCTTCTCCAGACAGTGGCTGATTCGTTCCAGCTAGTGTCGAAACCCTGCCGTCAGCACTGCATTGGCATTGGCACTGCAATGGCACCAGCCAATGCCCCTGACTCACCTCTGCCGGTCAATTCAATAATGCAATTCCCTTCGAACGAAACACTCGGCGGCTAAAGATTCGTACACGAAAAACTACAAGCACATCAGCCGGCCGCTACAATTCTTCTCCAGACAGTGGCTGATTCGTTCCAGCTAGTGTCGAAACCCTGCCACCGTCAGCACTGCATTGGCATTGGCACTGCAATGGCACCAGCCAATGCCCCTGACTCACCTCTGCCGGTCAATTCAATAATGCAATTCACTTCGAACGAAACACTCGGCGGCTAAAGATTCGTACACGAAAAACTACAAGCACATCAGCCGGCCGCTACAATTCTTCTCCAGACAGTGGCTGATTCGTTCCAGCTAGTGTCGAAACCCTGCCACCGTCAGCACTGCATTGGCATTGGCACTGCAATGGCACCAGCCAATGCCCCTGACTCACCTCTGCCGGTCAATTCAATAATGCAATTCCCTTCGAACGAAACACTCGGCGGCTAAAGATTCGTACACGAAAAACTACAAGCACATCAGCCGGCCGCTACAATTCTTCTCCAGACAGTGGCTGATTCGTTCCAGCTAGTGTCGAAACCCTGCCACCGTCAGCACTGCATTGGCATTGGCACTGCAATGGCACCAGCCAATGCCCCTGACTCACCTCTGCCGGTCAATTCAATAATGCAATTCACTTCGAACGAAACACTCGGCGGCTAAAGATTCGTACACGAAAAACTACAAGCACATCAGCCGGCCGCTACAATTCTTCTCTAGACACTGGCTGATTCGTTCCAGCTAGTGTCGAAACCCTGCCACCGTCAGCACTGCATTGGCATTGGCACTGCAATGGCACCAGCCAATGCCCCTGACTCACCTCTGCCGGTCAATTCAATAATGCAATTCCCTTCGAACGAAACACTCGGCGGCTAAAGATTCGTACACGAAAAACTACAAGCAGATCAGCCGGCCGCTACAATTCTTCTCCAGACACTGGCTGATTCGTTCCAGCTAGTGTCGAAACCCTGCCACCGTCAGCACTGCATTGGCATTGGCACTGCAATGGCACCAGCCAATGCCCCTGACTCACCTCTGCCGGTCAATTCAATAATGCAATTCCCTTCGAACGAAACACTCGGCGGCTAAAGATTCGTACACGAAAAACTACAAGCAGATCAGCCGGCCGCTACAATTCTTCTCCAGACACTGGCTGATTCGTTCCAGCTAGTGTCGAAACCCTGCCGTCAGCACTGCATTGGCATTGGCACTGCAATGGCACCAGCCAATGCCCCTGACTCACCTCTGCCGGTCAATTCAATAATGCAATTCCCTTCGAACGAAACACTCGGCGGCTAAAGATTCGTACACGAAAAACTACAAGCAGATCAGCCGGCCGCTACAATTCTTCTCCAGACACTGGCTGATTCGTTCCAGCTAGTGTCGAAACCCTGCCACCGTCAGCACTGCATTGGCATTGGCACTGCAATGGCACCAGCCAATGCCCCTGACTCACCTCTGCCGGTCAATTCAATAATGCAATTCCCTTCGAACGAAACACTCGGCGGCTAAAGATTCGTACACGAAAAACTACAAGCACATCAGCCGGCCGCTACAATTCTTCTCCAGACAGTGGCTGATTCGTTCCAGCTAGTGTCGAAACCCTGCCACCGTCAGCACTGCATTGGCATTGGCACTGCAATGGCACCAGCCAATGCCCCTGACTCACCTCTGCCGGTCAATTCAATAATGCAATTCACTTCGAACGAAACACTCGGCGGCTAAAGATTCGTACACGAAAAACTACAAGCACATCAGCCGGCCGCTACAATTCTTCTCCAGACAGTGGCTGATTCGTTCCAGCTAGTGTCGAAACCCTGCCACCGTCAGCACTGCATTGGCATTGGCACTGCAATGGCACCAGCCAATGCCCCTGACTCACCTCTGCCGGTCAATTCAATAATGCAATTCCCTTCGAACGAAACACTCGGCGGCTAAAGATTCGTACACGAAAAACTACAAGCAGATCAGCCGGCCGCTACAATTCTTCTCCAGACACTGGCTGATTCGTTCCAGCTAGTGTCGAAACCCTGCCACCGTCAGCACTGCATTGGCATTGGCACTGCAATGGCACCAGCCAATGCCCCTGACTCACCTCTGCCGGTCAATTCAATAATGCAATTCCCTTCGAACGAAACACTCGGCGGCTAAAGATTCGTACACGAAAAACTACAAGCACATCAGCCGGCCGCTACAATTCTTCTCCAGACACTGGCTGATTCGTTCCAGCTAGTGTCGAAACCCTGCCGTCAGCACTGCATTGGCATTGGCACTGCAATGGCACCAGCCAATGCCCCTGACTCACCTCTGCCGGCCAATTCAATAATGCAATTCACTTCGAACGAAACACTCGGCGGCTAAAGATTCGTACACGAAAAACTACAAGCACATCAGCCGGCCGCTACAATTCTTCTCTAGACACTGGCTGATTCGTTCCAGCTAGTGTCGAAACCCTGCCACCGTCAGCACTGCATTGGCATTGGCACTGCAATGGCACCAGCCAATGCCCCTGACTCACCTCTGCCGGTCAATTCAATAATGCAATTCCCTTCGAACGAAACACTCGGCGGCTAAAGATTCGTACACGAAAAACTACAAGCACATCAGCCGGCCGCTACAATTCTTCTCCAGACAGTGGCTGATTCGTTCCAGCTAGTGTCGAAACCCTGCCACCGTCAGCACTGCATTGGCATTGGCACTGCAATGGCACCAGCCAATGCCCCTGACTCACCTCTGCCGGTCAATTCAATAATGCAATTCCCTTCGAACGAAACACTCGGCGGCTAAAGATTCGTACACGAAAAACTACAAGCACATCAGCCGGCCGCTACAATTCTTCTCCAGACAGTGGCTGATTCGTTCCAGCTAGTGTCGAAACCCTGCCACCGTCAGCACTGCATTGGCATTGGCACTGCAATGGCACCAGCCAATGCCCCTGACTCACCTCTGCCGGTCAATTCAATAATGCAATTCCCTTCGAACGAAACACTCGGCGGCTAAAGATTCGTACACGAAAAACTACAAGCACATCAGCCGGCCGCTACAATTCTTCTCCAGACACTGGCTGATTCGTTCCAGCTAGTGTCGAAACCCTGCCGTCAGCACTGCATTGGCATTGGCACTGCAATGGCACCAGCCAATGCCCCTGACTCACCTCTGCCGGCCAATTCAATAATGCAATTCACTTCGAACGAAACACTCGGCGGCTAAAGATTCGTACACGAAAAACTACAAGCACATCAGCCGGCCGCTACAATTCTTCTCTAGACACTGGCTGATTCGTTCCAGCTAGTGTCGAAACCCTGCCACCGTCAGCACTGCATTGGCATTGGCACTGCAATGGCACCAGCCAATGCCCCTGACTCACCTCTGCCGGTCAATTCAATAATGCAATTCCCTTCGAACGAAACACTCGGCGGCTAAAGATTCGTACACGAAAAACTACAAGCACATCAGCCGGCCGCTACAATTCTTCTCCAGACAGTGGCTGATTCGTTCCAGCTAGTGTCGAAACCCTGCCACCGTCAGCACTGCATTGGCATTGGCACTGCAATGGCACCAGCCAATGCCCCTGACTCACCTCTGCCGGTCAATTCAATAATGCAATTCCCTTCGAACGAAACACTCGGCGGCTAAAGATTCGTACACGAAAAACTACAAGCACATCAGCCGGCCGCTACAATTCTTCTCCAGACAGTGGCTGATTCGTTCCAGCTAGTGTCGAAACCCTGCCGTCAGCACTGCATTGGCATTGGCACTGCAATGGCACCAGCCAATGCCCCTGACTCACCTCTGCCGGTCAATTCAATAATGCAATTCCCTTCGAACGAAACACTCGGCGGCTAAAGATTCGTACACGAAAAACTACAAGCACATCAGCCGGCCGCTACAATTCTTCTCCAGACAGTGGCTGATTCGTTCCAGCTAGTGTCGAAACCCTGCCGTCAGCACTGCATTGGCATTGGCACTGCAATGGCACCAGCCAATGCCCCTGACTCACCTCTGCCGGTCAATTCAATAATGCAATTCCCTTCGAACGAAACACTCGGCGGCTAAAGATTCGTACACGAAAAACTACAAGCACATCAGCCGGCCGCTACAATTCTTCTCCAGACAGTGGCTGATTCGTTCCAGCTAGTGTCGAAACCCTGCCACCGTCAGCACTGCATTGGCATTGGCACTGCAATGGCACCAGCCAATGCCCCTGACTCACCTCTGCCGGCCAATTCAATAATGCAATTCCCTTCGAACGAAACACTCGGCGGCTAAAGATTCGTACACGAAAAACTACAAGCACATCAGCCGGCCGCTACAATTCTTCTCTAGACACTGGCTGATTCGTTCCAGCTAGTGTCGAAACCCTGCCACCGTCAGCACTGCATTGGCATTGGCACTGCAATGGCACCAGCCAATGCCCCTGACTCACCTCTGCCGGTCAATTCAATAATGCAATTCCCTTCGAACGAAACACTCGGCGGCTAAAGATTCGTACACGAAAAACTACAAGCACATCAGCCGGCCGCTACAATTCTTCTCCAGACAGTGGCTGATTCGTTCCAGCTAGTGTCGAAACCCTGCCGTCAGCACTGCATTGGCATTGGCACTGCAATGGCACCAGCCAATGCCCCTGACTCACCTCTGCCGGTCAATTCAATAATGCAATTCCCTTCGAACGAAACACTCGGCGGCTAAAGATTCGTACACGAAAAACTACAAGCACATCAGCCGGCCGCTACAATTCTTCTCCAGACAGTGGCTGATTCGTTCCAGCTAGTGTCGAAACCCTGCCACCGTCAGCACTGCATTGGCATTGGCACTGCAATGGCACCAGCCAATGCCCCTGACTCACCTCTGCCGGCCAATTCAATAATGCAATTCCCTTCGAACGAAACACTCGGCGGCTAAAGATTCGTACACGAAAAACTACAAGCACATCAGCCGGCCGCTACAATTCTTCTCTAGACACTGGCTGATTCGTTCCAGCTAGTGTCGAAACCCTGCCACCGTCAGCACTGCATTGGCATTGGCACTGCAATGGCACCAGCCAATGCCCCTGACTCACCTCTGCCGGTCAATTCAATAATGCAATTCCCTTCGAACGAAACACTCGGCGGCTAAAGATTCGTACACGAAAAACTACAAGCACATCAGCCGGCCGCTACAATTCTTCTCCAGACAGTGGCTGATTCGTTCCAGCTAGTGTCGAAACCCTGCCGTCAGCACTGCATTGGCATTGGCACTGCAATGGCACCAGCCAATGCCCCTGACTCACCTCTGCCGGTCAATTCAATAATGCAATTCCCTTCGAACGAAACACTCGGCGGCTAAAGATTCGTACACGAAAAACTACAAGCACATCAGCCGGCCGCTACAATTCTTCTCCAGACAGTGGCTGATTCGTTCCAGCTAGTGTCGAAACCCTGCCACCGTCAGCACTGCATTGGCATTGGCACTGCAATGGCACCAGCCAATGCCCCTGACTCACCTCTGCCGGCCAATTCAATAATGCAATTCCCTTCGAACGAAACACTCGGCGGCTAAAGATTCGTACACGAAAAACTACAAGCACATCAGCCGGCCGCTACAATTCTTCTCCAGACACTGGCTGATTCGTTCCAGCTAGTGTCGAAACCCTGCCACCGTCAGCACTGCATTGGCATTGGCACTGCAATGGCACCAGCCAATGCCCCTGACTCACCTCTGCCGGTCAATTCAATAATGCAATTCCCTTCGAACGAAACACTCGGCGGCTAAAGATTCGTACACGAAAAACTACAAGCACATCAGCCGGCCGCTACAATTCTTCTCCAGACAGTGGCTGATTCGTTCCAGCTAGTGTCGAAACCCTGCCGTCAGCACTGCATTGGCATTGGCACTGCAATGGCACCAGCCAATGCCCCTGACTCACCTCTGCCGGTCAATTCAATAATGCAATTCCCTTCGAACGAAACACTCGGCGGCTAAAGATTCGTACACGAAAAACTACAAGCACATCAGCCGGCCGCTACAATTCTTCTCCAGACAGTGGCTGATTCGTTCCAGCTAGTGTCGAAACCCTGGCACTGTTAGGACTCGATACGTAGGACGAAATTGCGATTGTGCTCATCTGATGTTGATACGGAGAAAATTATGTATTCAAGATGTCAACTTTCAGCGAACACTATTCTCCTATGCGATATCTACGAAGACCACGTTTTCCCAACCCCGTTACAGGTATCTGCACACACGGTAGTTACAATGCGATCTTCATCTCGGTCGTCCGAGTGCCGAGATATCTCGTGTGAACTCCAACCGTGCATCATGCCTTAATCAACGAAAAATAGAACATAGTATTTGCTCCTAGTTATGTATACTATCCAGTTCTGCTATAGTTCTGACGCTAACTTTGATATTTCTCACCTTTACGATGACATCATCTGTTGCCCAAACTTTCTGTTGGCGGAAACGTTCCGCAGCCTTTTTTAGCACTTCCAGCCGCATCCTCGTCAGGTCCTCCCGAATTGTGATACCCGTTTTCTTCAGATTTCTTTTTGATGAAAACATTTCCCGGCGCTTCCTATAACTGATGAATTTTACATAGGTCGAGTACCACCATTCGTTTTCCGGCCAACTCGATGACTGCGATCAATATCGCTTAGGTCTAATTGGACACCTACCTTTTTGGCAACATTGATTGCAATGCAGTCGGTGTCCTCGCCATCACGCTCGTGTTCCCCAAAGATCCTTAGGGAGTTTCGCCGCTGGTACTGCTCAAGCTCGTCAGTCCGCTCCTCCAGTACAGAGCGTTCAGGGCAGTGAACGATTATAATGACAGCTTCTATAACAGATGAGCGTCGCCCAAGACCGCATCGTTTTCCGCTAAATAATCTTCCGCCAGTCAGCTGAGTTGCATTCACAGCTCCCCGTGGTTGACTGAATTTTGTTGTTAAATGTAATTTTGATCGCGTGGATGTTAGAAACTCATTTCACGAGAGATTCATCTAATTCCGTATCATTAATGATGAAAAATTATACCAAGTGATTCAAAACATTTCTAAATACTGTTGCGAACATGTGTGATTGAATTAAGTCATCAGATACGAGAATGAAATGGAATATATTGCAAAACTCCCACGTAGGCCTTGTAAAAAACTATCGGAATTCTGCCGGTACTAATCGATCTTGCGTGTTCATAAGATTCAAATTAATGTGTGCTGTATAATGCTTTGCAGTTATGATATCTGGTGTTTATAATTACGATTTCATTTTCACGTTGCTCATCTTGACT
This sequence comes from Gryllus longicercus, assembly GCA_038098605.1. Classification (NCBI taxonomy): domain Eukaryota; kingdom Metazoa; phylum Arthropoda; class Insecta; order Orthoptera; family Gryllidae; genus Gryllus; species Gryllus longicercus. The sequence goes on from JAZDUA010001124.1 coordinate 121,156, forward strand.
GACAGCCAGTGTATCAATTATTGATCAGTGACTTACAGATATGGTTAGTTGATTGTGAATTCGTTGTAATAACACTTAAGTACTATAATTTGTTCAGTAATTGCCTAATAAAACAAGGCTTAATTGACATGTATAATTAACATAAAACAACCATGAATTTGCTACTTTCTTTTCATAATTCTGGGTTCTCCTGATTGTACAATCTTGGAAAATTTTTGCACTACATTTAAAGATTTATGTAGGAAAAAGGGTACAAGTTAGTAGATAATCTGGAGTAGCGGTTGGCAGAATTCTCAGTTAATTCAATTGATCAGTAACTTCAGGTAAATTTCTTAAATATGGAAATCAAGTCGGTTCTTAAAGGTAAGATAAAAAATGGGTTAAAAGCTGCTATAAATTATTGTACTCACCTGTCATTCAAAGAATATTAAATAATATATTCAAATTAATGACAGATGAATGGTTTTTCATGATCACTGTGCAAGTTTTAGCCTTAGAAATCAAAATTGATAATTCATACCTTCAATAACTTTATTACATAATATAAAAGTCAATTAGAAAGTAGGTGAAAGGTAACATAAAAAAGCAAATGTATAAGAGAAAAAATAGTTCCGTTTATTTGCATGATTATTTGTTTGAAGGATACAACATTTCCACCGAATCTATTTGAAGTTCAATAAATTTTATCAACTTAGATAATTTAAAGTTCAACTATACAAAAGCAAATTGAGTTTCCTAAGTCCTTTTAGAAAATATTCACAACCTACTATTAACATCTCCAGCCTCAGCCTACCACATTTACCAGGGTGAGGAGTAAAAATTATACATTTTAATTTTTACCAAGAGGATAAAACAATAAACAATGTACGTATTGTACCTTCTTATATGACAACACTTTATTGGTTATCAAAGCAGTCCTAACAGCCGATTTTGATAATTTTAATAATGTATTGCATTAAGATGTACAATACGAGAAACTAGCATACTGCTCAAAAGATAAAACTTTTATTTTCACTGAATCTGCATTTCTAATTCTTTTTTATTAAAAGAACTAATTTTTCTATTACTTGAAGTTAATTTTTGATGAGTGTGAATGAATGTTATTAAAATATATTTTCAACACATTCATTCACAATCAAACCTTTTCTTCGCATACTTTCATTCACACATCATTTTATATACCTGATTCATATACATAAAAAATGAACGTCTTTCTTTTAATAAAAAATTTAAAATTATACAATAATTTCTAAAAAGAATTTACAAAGGAAGTTAACATGTGCAGACATAATGAAGTGTCTAGTTATATCTTCTGAGAAGGACACCTTAAAAAAACACCTAACCATATGGAGGGCAAAAATCTACATTACTTTTGGGAAGCAACCAAAGGAGCATTTATTTCAAAGGCATATTTATTTCAGTAAGCCAAGATCAGCTTAAAAACAATAAAGATTCACTATTTCACCTGGAATGTAACCACTTACTTGCCCTCGATGGAATAATACAAACTTTGAATTCTGCACCTGAGAAGAACAAAGAGTTATGTCAAATCTTTTTTCAAACCTATGAAATATACTGCATTAAACATGTAAATATACTGACCATATCTCTCCTAAGTAGAAACATCAGAGCCCAGGCATGGGAACAGCACGAGGAACGTTATCATCAGAATCATCCTGAATATTTACTATGACAGAAATCCCTGAAGCATCCTGCCTGACTTGTACTTTCCAATTTTCTTCTATAATTTTCTCTACGTGTGTCATATAATTCTTCCAACTAAAGCAATGTACAGAATGAATAAGTACTTTATATTAACAAATTTTCGGCAAAAAATAACTCTAGACAATATTTTGTTTCTTCAATCATTTCATCTACAACATATCTGCACCCACATCAATTGATATGATTTTTCAAATCATGAAAACATTGGCAATCACATTGTATCAAAATCATGCAAAAAATAAAACTGCCTTATTCTATGATTAATTCAACAAAACTTATGTTTAAGAGTACCTTTTCTGAACAATTACTTCAAAAGTTTTCAAAAGAAGACTCTTAAAGGTATGCTCAGGTCTTAAAGGTATGTAGTGCTGTGATAGAAAATGCTGCAGGTCATCCTTCCTCCTTTATTATAAAGGCCTTTTCACTTTCTAAAAAATTGGAAATGACAAAAGGATGTTTAAATATTTTAGTTATATTCAAAGACAACATGCATTTATTTTCATTCTCTCTATAAATACATATAAAACATTCTACTGGCAAAGTTGATGTTCTCTAAGAAAAATTGTATTACTGATATAACTAAAATCACTGAACACCATTGAATGTAATAAATTTTCTATTCCACGCTTTTAAGTGAAACATCAATTTTCACCACTGTGTAGTTTTAATACTCATTTTATAATCGGGTATTTTTATAAATGAAAAAATGTATTATTTGAATGAATATCTTTCACATTTCTAAAAAACAATTGATGTCACTCACCAGCACAGATTGAACAGGTGCATTGTCCATTACAATAACTGATGGTTCTGCTAGTCAAGGTAATAATTCTTCTTTCATCCACTTTTGAAACATCTCTGCTGTCATAGTTCTATGATATTCATCTACTTCTTTTGTCTTTGACAGAAACAATACTTCTGCATCTTCGATGAAACCAATTGCACCTCCTGCATGTAAAACTATATATCTTTTACCTTCATCTAAATTTTTGCTTGAGCAACTTTCATTTTTATCTTGCCATGACCGAGAGGCATAACCTAAAGGATAGATTGGTAAAAACATTTCATAAAAATCTACTGAAATAAAATCATATTGAACCACTATGTAGGTGCTTCAAACTGGACACACGATATTCATCATACACATAAGTCATTACACACACTGCTATTTCTCAAAAGATGCATTTGGTAAAAACATTTAATAAAAATCTACTGAAATAAAATCATATTGAACCACTATGTAGGTGCTTCAAACTGGACACACGATATTCATCATACACATAAGTCATTACACACACTGCTATTTCTCAAAAGATGCATTTGGTAAAAACATTTAATAAAAATCTACTGAAATAAAATCATATTGAACCACTATGTAGGTGCTTCAAACTGGACACACGATATTCATCATACACATAAGTCATTACACACACTGCTATTTCTCAAAAGATGCATTTGGTAAAAACATTTAATAAAAATCTACTGAAATAAAATCATATTGAACCACTATGTAGGTGCTTCAAACTGGACACACGATATTCATCATACACATAAGTCATTACACACACTGCTATTTCTCAAAAGATGCATTTCATTACATGCAAATCATGCCTTCTCCATTCCCTTATCACTAGAATTTCATAATTTTCAACACTACAAAATTTAGTAGATTTTTTGCTTGCCTTTTGAATAAAGCCAAGTTTCATCCAAAACCACAAATTAATAACCTTCAGCCTTCAGTTTCATATATTCCATCAAAAAGTTACATCTTTCAATAACTAATATCATTTCTTTCCAAGCAAATATAAATAAATTACTTACCATTCTTGTACATTCAATAAATAATACGCCTAATCAAGCCCTGTACAAAATCATCCACTACAAGTTTTGTTTCCTTCTATTCCTGGACACTTCTTTCGAGGCTCAACAAGCTGAGGAGAACGAACGGAGGAGAAGGGCTCGGCCAGCGCCATTCTCTGGGGTGCCAGGCAAAAATACACAAAAGTCATAAACACGCCTGTCGAAACTCGGGACGCCGGGGGCCCGCCATCATAACAGAAGCCCTGTTAGCTGCACATCTCTTTTGTGCAGTGAACTCTCCAAATTCTAACTGAACACAGTATGCGTAAATTATCAACTTTTAAAAATAGTAACCATGAATATAGTTTCAGAATTCTTCAACGATGTTTTATCACTATAATAAAATATTTTTCATTGTACTTTCTCCTTGGTCGGAATGACAATACATTAGGTTGTGCCACAACACCACGACAAGTTAGCCAACGTTCGTGAAATGAAATCGAATCATTTCTGCATGTTAATCACCGGTCCACGCCTCCAGGCATGATCCACGTGGTATGGCATCACTAGCTGCCAAAAAAAACCTGTCCATGACTGAACGCTCTGTAGAAGTTTGAGATCATCCATCTCCTTAGTTTTCTCTAATAGTTTATCTTCCTAACGAGAAACTAACACCTTCAATTTCTTTTCTACTGCTTCAGGAACAACCTGTGCCATTTTGCTTATGAAGACATCCGATGTGAGGATGTTTTCAATAAGCGAAGCAGACAGCGTCATTCGCTTTAGTGTAGCTTGTGGCCATGTTGAAAGATTAGGAGTAAAACGAACTTACTTTTATGAAAAAACTAAAAGTATTATGAATACATTAAAAATTAGCAATATACTAAAAATATTGTAGTTATACTTAGCTTATACCAAGCGATGGCGGTTATACTTAGCTTATACCACTGGCGATGTGGGCGGTGCTCTTCACTTACGATCGTACTGCAGAACAAAACTACTTGCTGCGCCGCTCACTGACAACTACATGCGGTGATCCTCGGAGCGCTTAGGAAATACTTCCTCACAGCTCGGAGACCACGACACGACTGCGAAATAGGTAATTTTTCTCATTTTAACGTAATAAATTATTTACAAGATTACATATACTGAATACGATTTGAACCTGAATCGAGAATATTTCAATTGAATGTTAATTACGCTCGATCAGTGTAGACTGATCATGGATACACACCATTAATACTAGCTAAACGTATTGTTGCAAAAGTAGGGGGGGGGTATTTCGATGGAAGAAACCCTCTTACGGCCAAACCCTGGTAATGAAGTGGATACATTTTGTCCTTATGTATGGCAAAATACTTCCTCTGAGGGCGCCTTCCCACGTCGCCACGGCGTTCGCGCTTCCTTAAAGCAGCAGAGCCCTTCCGATGAATGAAAAATGTAAAAAGAAAACAATTGAAAATAATAGTTTTTTTAAAATAACTATGCGTGTCAATTCAGTGTCACAGGGAAAATAATAGGATATGAGCAATCTCGGGCAAGTAATCTATAAATTTGATGCAACTGGAGACTTCTCCCATATCGTCTTTAAATACAGTACATTTAAAAGTAAACAATTTGCATCAAGTTAATATGCTTTGGCGTGAACACGATCGCGCCAACATTACAATTTGTAATAAGCGCGCGTGAGGAAATCCTTTGACATAGTATTTCATATTATTTCTCCTTTAAGTAGAACCATAAACCACGGTCGAGGGAAAAGTTAGGCACCCGCAGATTTCCACAAGTTGAAAATTCCTGTCGCAGCTCCAGTCATCGATAAAAAACAATTACACCTGAAAAAAATTAGGTAACTCCTAGTAGCCAAGGAATTTTAAGTGGTTCGTCGGGCGATTTTTTCCCCGAATAAAACGTTTTTGTAATTTTTATCAAGTAACAGTGAAGAGCAACGTTTTCGTCACCAAAACGACACTTCACTAGGGGATTAAACTAGATCCTTACTATCCAGAGCTTAAGACTACCACATCCCGGGTTGATTGCGACTTGTTCCAAATAGCGAGAGCTGGGCAAGTCATGTCTACGAGTTGGCAGAGGTTGATCTGGTTTTTCCTCCAGCGATTAATAACCCCGACCCGAGGACGACACTTTCCTCTAAGAAGTTGATGCTCGAACAAACACATTCGTGTACCACGCGAACATCGTTCAGTTGACAGTTTTGGCCACAGTAGTTACAACCTTAAACCACCATTAAAAACGTCAAACCTTGCAGAGACCTACCTTTTGAATTACACAAGCACAATATTTAATTAATTTATATTTTTTAACACAATTCCTATAGTGCATTGGCAATACAGACACAGTAAACCTACTCTTGTTAAATTCATTCTGCTCAGAAAATGATACTTCATCAACTTTTTCAAATACTGATGAAAAGCAGTCACGCGAGTTGTTTAACCCAGTAACTTGGAACACAAATTCTTGAACCACCATTAAATAAAAAAAATTTAAAAAAAGGCGTAATTATATTCAATAAAAAACTAGAATTACCAAAATTCCTTCCCTTACCAATTAACATAAAACAAGAAACATTTAATTATACATTAGAAATTGATTTTTTTTTTCATCAAAAATTCTGGAATGCCTTGGGGAGAAAAATGACAACTTGCCTGCTTTTCTCTTCCAAGTTCACTTTCCTAAATTCACTTCATCCGTTACATATCAAGACTTAATTCTCCATATCTCTTATTTAGAAAGAACCATATCTTGTCAAATGAAATAATTATTTAGAAAATGTATTCACGAAAAGTGAACACTTGTCCTAACAACCAAGTTTCCTTATTATAAACAATTAAGTCAACTCCAATATCAGTGAAATCTTCCTCTCTTCCCACACCAGTACAACTTTCATATTGATCACTCCAGGATTACATTGGCATGCATTAAAGATAACAATGCATTACTGCATGAATTGGTAGGACAGATGGTAATATACGACAAATAATTCCTAGAATCTTTTCCTACCTCTCATAGCCTACAATAAGAACTTTCAATTTTAGAGAAGGTTAAAGAAACCAAAAAAAAAACATTACCACCTGAAATAAAAAAATACGAACTTTATATTTTCATATCACACTAAGATAGGCTTTATTTCCACAGAAACAGTTTGTTGTGCCATATGAACACAAGAGCAACACTCAAATCAACATCACTTCTTTACAGCTTGAACATTTTCTTCATAATTGCATGGAAAAATACGTAATTTGTTTTTTCAAGCAAGCACAGACTAACATACCTGACTTTGGCTCTTTGACAACTCAGAATTTACCAAAAGTATCAATCCTATGGCTAACTTTCTTACTATCAAAAAACAAGATATTAATATAACAACTACAAGTCAGAAACAACTACAGAACATGAGGAACCATTGTAATACCATACATTAAACTTTGATTTTACAGATATCACACTGATTACAAATTTCTTTAAAAAACTCTTGATTGCACTTGCTGTATTATAATTATATAAAGTAATCCACAAACAATCTCCATTAATATACCCTGTGCTGAGTGTACATTTAAGTAAAGGACTCAGGGAAATTTAAAGGGATAACTTGATTTCAGTTCAATCTCCAAAATAATCCCACAATACATTATGGAAGATCTCTTACTGATGCAACAACTTTTGTTTTTTTATTACAACCAAAAATTACCTTTAAAACATTACGTGGATTGTTGTGACACATGGGACATTTTTTTCTTTCGTTCCACACTTTTACTGCACATTGGTAACAGCACAAAACGTGCACATACCTACTGTGAACGAAAGCACCATCTTTTGGTCTATCGAAACACATAAAACAGATCTCAGATTTGGGGGATAGTAACTCTCTATCTGCATCTTCTGGAGGGGCCGAGTCCTGGCTCCCCATCTGCAGCATTAGGGAAGAGCTTTGGGAAGAGCTAGCGCATTCAGGTGCAAGTCGCTTATCGTTCACACCCAAGCTTATGCCATTGTCTCCCTTTTTGAGCTTACCAGCTGACTGGTTTCCTGAGGACTGTGCTTGCTCCAAATCTAGCATGTTCAATGGCATGTCTGCCAAAGCAGCGCCTGGCGGCGAAGACGCAGCCCTCTTCCTCCGACGCGGGTGCGTCCGCTTTGGACGTTCAGGAAAGTAACCCTTCCGCAACTAAACGGATCAGATAAGCTGTTGAGACACTTCTCTTCAAAGAGATGGAAAGGACCAAGGACAGGATGAGGCTCTCCAAATAACAATCTTTTAGATCAGATTGGCAATCAAAAATAACAAAATAATAAAAAAAGTTTACACAACTAAAACTTGACACAAAATAAAACATATTTCCTTCAGTACCTTTCCTCAAGCAGTCCACGTTCATGCATGTGAAAGGTGAGATTAATACCATATTCACAGCATGACTGCAGAGGCTTAAAATTGTGAAGCTAGGAAGAAGGTACATTGCATCAGAGCTCTCAATTTATGCCCCAGATGATACACTGACGTTACGTTTAGAAATAGGTTGCGTCTGACTTATGTTCGATCTGTGTTAAAAAAACAAAAACAACAACAACAACAACAACAACAGAATCACTCAACTGAGGGGCTAAATAAACAGCCATAAAAAATTGCTGAGTGAAACTGATTTCTGTGGCTGCTAAGTCCCTTCACCACAAAGAATAAACCGTATTTTAGAAACATGAAAAGGTATGTAATATTTTCACAATCTTTTCACATGTTTTGCAATTCTATTTTGCTTAAAGAAAGAGGACATTCAGTATTCTGGCATAATTCAGCCAACTTATACTGTAGTTGTACGAGTGATGCAGAGTAGGCATTTTATTTGGCAAATGAGAGCTCCATACAAGCAAATCCAAACATTTCTAAATGCTGAAATAAAATATAAATGTGGCAGAGCACAATATTAAAAAAACTCCAGGTTACTAAGCACAACAAAGTCCTTGACAGTCACAAAATTTCACCGCAAAAGTTGACCTGCAAATTAAATATATGTAATACAATCTAAACCATTCACCAATACAAAAGCAGAGCTCTTTTATCCCTAGTGTTCCTGATGAAGTGTGTAATGAATTGTAAAAACACACATGCAGTATTTGCTAATAAACCGAACAAACCAATTGACAATTCCTTTGAATATCACTGCATCCTATAAATTTCCTGTTCCTCCAACATTTCTTTTTCATATGAATCCCAAGATTCTTACCTGCACAACTATTTTTTTTTTTTTTAAACAAGACGACACTAGAAAATTGATGCAAATACAAGTGAATTTTTCTTCCTCTCACTTACCTGCAAGCACCTGACGCAATATCTGGCCCAAGGAACAGATTTCCTATTACATCGCACACATTCCCACAGATCTTCCAGAAGCACTGTCTCGTCAGTGTCATAGCATAAAGCATCCAAGTTTGAACTAGAACTATCAGCCCAAGAGTCTCCATCTTCACGGAGGTGGGCAGGCATTGACACAGTTGCTGCAGTAGCAGTATACAGCATATCCTGTTCAACAACAATATAAATCAATTTAAGGACAAATCCACACTAAAAAGCAGGATACCAAAATTTGTTTCTAGATTTCCTTCACCTTGGAAATCACTTACCCCTCTCCTTTACAAGATAAAAATATTGCAAGTTAACACAAAACCTATATCTGTTCCTTTCTGAGGAGGTACTCCCGAATTACATAGTTATGGTTTGGAAATTACAATGTGTTCCAGAGGTATAGGATGATGTTAAAATGGATGCTTGCTTATAATTTGGAAAATGGTAAACTTCTTTTCATTTTATAACATCAAGAGAATATTCCTTTGTGTATATTCTACCCCCTCCACCACCACCATAAGGATTCACAGACCTACATGGACTTCCTGAATTATCTTTCTTTGTTTTTCTCAAATGGATAAGTATATCAATTTTTGAGATCCACTTCAACACTTTTTCAAGAGTAAACCTTTACTACAATATAACAATTTTCTGTGCTTTCAGGATTGTATCATAAGTTTGAGGAAATGAATACAGAAATTTCTTTATATAGACATACTTTTTCTTGAAGGATATGCTACTAATTTTTTTGATAGGAAAAGAAAAATGACAGGTGAAACGACAGCCTCTCAGCCAACGACGCAGCATCACCCAGACAGCCAAGAAGTCATTATCTCTAGCTGCAGAAGACTATGTGTACATAAGTAAGGTTTCCCAAAATTGATTTTGATTTGAGGTGCTCTTGATTGTGTGTGCCCCAATTAAATTCAGTATTAAAGAAATTCATTGGTATTCTACTATTCATTATAGTGAATTAACAATAAGGGAGTTTGAAATTTTTTTAAAGTTACACCCAGTATTATATATACATGAATAAAACACCTACAGAAAATTTTATGATACTGCACTGAAGGTTCATAGTACAGTACAAAATCTCTTGAAAGCAAAATCCATTTTCATGAGATTTCCTACTCTATTTTATTTAGGAATGAATAACCAACAGAGCTAAGAAACAAGAACCTACTAGACAACAAACTAGACCTACTACACACACACATCAACAGTGAGTTCGTCAACAGTCATTCGTGTTTGAATTCTCTGTACACCTGTTTATGGAAGTCTTCACCAATTAAACAACCCACTAGTCAAAGAAACTCCTTCCCTAATGTATTAAACCTGTCTCAAAAACTGCTAAAAAACTGAATTGAAATTCTATTGCTAATAGCTAACCCTCAACACAGGACTTGCAAAAATTCAATACAAAACAGCAGACAGACAAATCAATCACTAAAATTAGCCATTCCCAAAGGACAAAAATATTTGACAATACAATACATATCATGTCCATGGGAACAATTTGTATCCAATGTATATACGCCACATGCAATATATATTTTTCTTTGGTTTACCTATACAACAGCAAGACAGTCAATCCCTAAGAATTTTACTAATAAATTATACTTTAAAAATATTTTAAATCCAAAGTAAATTATACATCAACATTCTGAAAACAAGACCTGAACATCACTCCTCAGATTGAATTTCTGAACAGTCCATGTTAGTAACTAGCTTATTTAATTACAACGAGGTTGTATTTTCTTCAGTTTTAAAAATAAAGTAGTATGTAAAGAAACTAAATACCTACTACACACACATATCAAAGAGTGAGTTCGTCAACAGTCATTCGTGTTTGAATTCTCTGTACACCTGTTTATGGAAGTCTTCACCAATTAAACAACCCACTAGTCAAAGAAACTCCTTCCCTAATGTATTAAACCTGTCTCAAAAACTGCTAAAAAACTGAATTGAAATTCTATTGCTAATAGCTAACCCTCAACACAGGACTTGCAAAAATTCAATACAAAACAGCAGACAGACAAATCAATCACTAAAATTAGCCATTCCCAAAGGACAAAAATATTTGACAATACAATACATATCATGTCCATGGGAACAATTTGTATCCAATGTATATACGCCACATGCAATATATATTTTTCTTTGGTTTACCTATACAACAGCAAGACAGTCAATCCCTAAGAATTTTACTAATAAGTTATACTTTAAAAATATTTTAAATCCAAAGTAAATTATACATCAACATTCTGAAAACAAGACCTGAACATCACTCCTCAGATTGAATTTCTGAACAGTCCATGTTAGTAACTAGCTTATTTAATTACAACGAGGTTGTATTTTCTTCAGTTTTAAAAATAAAGTAGTATGTAAAGAAACTAAATACCTACTACACACACATATCAAAGAGTGAGTTCGTCAACAGTCATTCGTGTTTGAATTCTCTGTACACCTGTTTATGGAAGTCTTCACCAATTAAACAACCCACTAGTCAAAGAAACTCCTTCCCTAATGTATTAAACCTGTCTCAAAAACTGCTAAAAAACTGAATTGAAATTCTATTGCTAATAGCTAACCCTCAACACAGGACTTGCAAAAATTCAATACAAAACAGCAGACAGACAAATCAATCACTAAAATTAGCCATTCCCAAAGGACAAAAATATTTGACAATACAATACATATCATGTCCATGGGAACAATTTGTATCCAATGTATATACGCCACATGCAATATATATTTTTCTTTGGTTTACCTATACAACAGCAAGACAGTCAATCCCTAAGAATTTTACTAATAAGTTATACTTTAAAAATATTTTAAATCCAAAGTAAATTATACATCAACATTCTGAAAACAAGACCTGAACATCACTCCTCAGATTGAATTTCTGAACAGTCCATGTTAGTAACTAGCTTATTTAATTACAACGAGGTTGTATTTTCTTCAGTTTTAAAAATAAAGTAGTATGTAAAGAAACTAAATACCGTAGTTCAACTGGATTGCAATTTATTATTTACAAACTAAATCTTCCTCCTAACAAGACAATACAGATTTTGATTAAAGAATTGCAATGAATGTGTGTCTATAATGTCAAATCATTCTTATGATTAAACAATACAGAAAACACACCACTAACAAGAAACTGACAAGTGAAATAAACAGAATGTAATTACATTAACAATACCATTGACAAAAGATGCATACAGTCATTCTGGTATCAGTTAATCACAGCCCAGGATGAACCAATGATAAGCACTCCAGAAGTTCCAATAGCTTTGCTTCTTTCAGCCAGTTTTGATATCCTTCCACTAATTAGTGTTGTATTGGTGAATATAGTAAATGTGTTTATTAAAAGGTGTTAGCAACACCAGTTTTGCATTCAGAGTACAAATGCATTATCCCTGGAAAGTGTGTAACTTCACTGCAGCAAATCATCTCCTTCAACTGTAATCATCAATGCCTTTCTCACATTAAAGGTGTAAGTGAAATTTCAAAAGATCTACAAGACAGTTTTGACAAAGAATCCAATTCGGCAAGGCAAGCTCAAAAAACATCAATTAAGCATCACAAAATTTCATGCAACTCTTGAAGCATTCTAACACTTCTAAGAGGTAAAATTCAGACAGCATGAAACATAATTTTAATTGAAAGACCATTGAATAAACGTCCACAAAAACTCCCAAAACTAAAAAAAAACTTTCTAGCAGAGTGCATTGATAAGAATGCAGCTAAACTATTTCGAGATTTAACTCGATATTTTGTATTTCCTCATTTCTCTGCACATCAAATAAATTGTTATTAACAGTAGTTCCCAACATGACACTTATCTTTTATATATATAAATACATACACACACACACACACACACTAATAAAGGCTTAAAGACCGCTTACCTGTAATGAATATTAGGTAACAGTGAAATAACGATGAATTTGCAGTATTAGATTACAATACATTATTGTAACATTAACTTAGAAATGGCTTAATTTAACAAATTGTAAAATAACAATTTAGAAGCATTTAAACATCATTAAAATAAACTTTATATTTAAAAAAAATTATAATCATAAGGAAGTACGAATCAGTGTGAACCACAAACTACTTGCAAGAAATTAATTTGATAATGCAAGGGCTTCAAATATTTGACTATTTCAAATACATACTTGGCAGTGCCATGTCAAACCAATTGGGAACCACTGTGATAATTGTTATTACGCAACATTTACATTTCATCACAGAAAATTACATATTAATACTTTCAAATTAACAACTATAGGAGAAACAGAAGAAATTAATTTTCAAGTATTAAAACAATTGTATCTAACAATTTGATAAAAAACCCTTAATTTAAACAAAAATGTATATGTTTTTCTGGAACGTGAATAAAAGTAAAAATCAAATAGATGCTAACATCACTTCCAGATGAATCACAATTGCTCCATTGTTTCTCAGGCGAATAGATAGATGCAACATCATATTCTTCAAATTCAACCTCCAGCCTCCCAGACTCATCAGAACTCCAGGAAGTATCACTTGTATCCTTAGCGGAAACTGAAAATTAACATTACATATTGTATTATACTATCAACTAATTTTTTTATCGATACCCGCAATTTAAGAACAGACATAAGAAACGACTGACTTGATCATTACATCCAAAATAATTTTTTTCCCCCTCGCTTGAACGCGTGAATTGAACGTAAGACTTACCGGTTCCCGCCTGTTGAACGCTACATACACTTTCGCTGTTTTCATCAGTCGGTAGACGTGATTCGGAATCCAATACGAACGTAGTATGACAATTATTACGCTCGCACGAATGATCTATATCACTCCCTGCTCCTTCTTCTATACAAACAATGTGGATGTTAAAATCCTATTTCCTTCGCGCTCTCCAACGTTGAAATTAAGTGCAAACAAATACTACATACCATTCGGAAAATCGGGAGAATGGGGCCGTTTTCTTGATAGCGGCGTGGTGTTGAAGGGAAGCGTAGGTTGATTTGATGACATCTTCACACAAAGTATTTGTGAACTGAAGCACTCTGACAAAGGTATGAGACTATTACCGACAACTAGCATGCAAGCCACGTGCAGCACACAAGAACAGGTCTCAACTGGTTTCCGCTCCGGTGACCATGCTTGCCAACACGCTATTCTGGTGCGGACAGGCGGGAACAGGAAAGAAACCTTATAGACACAAACTGTCATTCCACGCACGGTGTACGAAATTTTTTACACCGTGTTCCACGCTAAATCTCACACTCTTTATAAAGTCACCTTTTTTTAGCGACTTGAAAATAGTTTTTACGAAATATAGGATTGAAAGTAGGTGAGAAGTATGTTTTCCTATTTTCTCTGATCCGACTCATTTCAAAAATATTACCAACTATTATTTCGGAAATATCCTAGGCGTGCTCATGTTTAAACATTTTTCAAGCATCTACCTTTTCCTAGAGAAAAAATGAAACGATACTATTAAACCTAGAAAGATGTACTTTTATCATATAGCTTTTGTAAACATATTATTTAAATATTAAAGGCTCCTACACACGTACCAATTTGTCGAGCAGACAGGCCAGTCAATACGACAAATTGTAACGAGTGGAGGTGGAGGCAAGTTGTGCAACAGAAATTTTACGAATACAAAGACGAAAATTTCTAGAAATCAAATTTGGCAGAATAGTAAATTAAACAAAATTCAAATTTCTTTTCAAATCGGTAATGTAAGGGAATTTTGACAATAATTATGAGAATGCAACAAAAAGAAAAGAAATTTTTTTTATGTAACAATTGCATACACAAGAAAATCATTATTAAGCGGTTTAAAAATTCCCAGTGTTGCAGTGATATGCAGCAACTTTTGTGATTTTGAAACGTAATACGTTGTATATACAAGAAAATTGCAAATTTGACTGTAGAATTATTATGTACTATAACTTGCTCTTTTTCATAATTTTTCATTATTTTTTTCACTTCAATAATTAACAAATATTCAGTATTCGCTTGGATTAATCTTTTATTTTAACTGAGTATTATTTGTAAAAATCTTTGTCAAAAATGTTAAAACCTGATGGTATTTTTCACTGCCGTTATAGAACACGGTTGCACATGAACTGGGCTCGGAAGATTAATATAAAAGATGTTTTCCTCTCCTGCATTTAAACTCTTGACTATAAGGGTCGCATTATTACTGTGGTATTATACAGATATGACTTCAGCAGAAAGGGGTACTAACCTAACAATTGTTTTATAATTAACACTATAGGATATTCAATCCCTTCAATGTTTGTATTTCCACGTAAATGTTTCAAAGAACACTTAATTGGGGATGGTCCAATAGGCTGTTGGGGCACTCAAAATCATAGTTGACGGGTTACGAGCCCCGCCTTTTTATTGTTTATGTTATGAAATGCTTAGAAGAGCGTCCAGTTTTATTACTGCTGGTAATCATGTATCCCTCTATATGTTGACGTTTTGGATTTCTGAAAGGAAAGTGGGGTAGTTCTGGTTTTTATTTCAATTACACCCCTTAGGTGTGTCTCTATACAGCCCAATCAAAAACTATAGAAGATAAGAAAAGAAAAATATAGAGGAAACAATACAAGATCCAACATTTAAAAAAAAAGACAAATCTGAGGGTTCAGAAGATGAAGATATGTCTCTATGCCTAGTTTCTTTCATCTATTATACTTCAATTTTTTTTTAATTGGCTGATGACATGAGGTCATTGTTACACCTCCTAACTTTTTAAAAGTGGTAAGCACATTTCTTATGTCCAGGGGCCCTAAGAAGGAGGCGTTCGCGAATTAGTTAAAAATATTCATTTTATAACGCAGGAGGTCTAACAATGACCTAATGCCATCAACCCCAAAAAAATTCAAGTATAGCTATCTTATTTTTGTTTGCAGGGAATTTCCAAAACATTTATCATTACGGTTAAATAAATGAGATGAAAAGCAAGTGTCGTTAACCAGTGACTATCTTTCACTGACAATTTCACCAGTGATTATTATGCACTGACTACTGTGCCCACTCTCTTTGAAACTGCTTTTATTTTTAAAGTAATATTATTTCAAGTACAACAACAATAAGAACAAACATTTTTTCTGTGGATCTGAAATAAATAATTTATACGATATACGACCGAATCACTGTTCTTGTCAATACAATTTTCTTTCAATGCTAAACACATGCATGCATTTCTCTTTGAACCGGTGGCCACGACGATCACCTACTCTCCTCCTCTCGATGGATTAGGGGAGAGGGGATTAGGCGTACTTTCTGAGTTTGTCAAACAACCATGTTTGCTAATACAATTCGCTCTGCCTGCTGTAAGTTTCAATTTAAACTGATCCCCCAGTATAATACACATTTCACTTTTATTTCACATATCTGATCACATAGATGCTGAACGTTTAGAATGTCTTCTTCAGCTATTTCTGTGCCCATAGATATCTCAGCAGCTTCTTTCACCTGTGCTTCAACCTCTTCAGACAAAATGTCGGAGAGATCAGCTTCTAAGGCATGATCTCGAGTGCCTAAAATTATGAGATCACAATACAAAGAGTAGTAATGATTGATCGTTTTTTGTGTCTGTATAAATAACACCCTTCGTATATTAATTTACAGAAGGTAAAGGTAATATATTAATTTTAGAAAAAGGAAATACAGTGGATATGTAGAACTCTTGCCTTGATAATTATGTGAACACACCAAAGTAGTAAACCGTTATGACTTTAATGACCATTGTTTAGAGAAATTTAATATCAGTCTAAAACTGAATTATTATTTCAAAAATTGACCACAAATAATTAACACAAAATTGCGAAAATAAAATAACTAGTGATACTCACCAATAACTTTAATGACCTTCACATACAAGACATTGTCATTCAAAATTTTACCAAGTTCTGGAAAATGCCACCCATACCACTCTCGAGTTCTCAATTCCTCATCCAAATCATCTAGCCAGCCCACTGCCTGAACAATCATTGTATCAACCTTATCAGGGCTGAATTCCAGCTTGTACCTTGACAAACTGGAAGAAAAAAAATGCATTGCATTACTGCCTTAAATTAATGTATTTTCTCTCCATTAGCTTTTCAACATATGTAATGCGTTATTTGTGTATATAAAGTAGTGACTGGAAGCCTGATCTAGACTACATGGATGATGATTAAGTTGTACAAAGTCACAGTGTTCAAAATCTCTCATTTTCTCACAATGTTTGAAATCTTGTTTTCTTCCGCACCTTAAAGAGCTTAAGGCAGACTGATTTGTAATTGAGGCCAAACCACACCAATACATGTCCCAGCCTGTCTGTGCACACTCTCTACAACAATGCTGTAAAATACAGAGGTAGATAACTTATTGAACATTCCTCGTACTCATGTACATATTTAACAATCTGCTTAGTATATACATATATGCATAAGGTAATGATATCATAGTTTTGAGTGCATTCATAATGCAATATATTGAATGGCTTCTAGTTCTGGATGTTCAATTAATATGTGAAATTATCTTTGCTTGCCTGTATCATGTGGTGCAAATAACGCAAGCAGGTTACAAATAATGTGTAATAAAGAAAGTAATATGGTAATACGTGCTGATGTAGCATCACTATATTGTGAGCATCATTAGAACATTTTATATTACAGAATAACTTTGGTCACGCCAGGATCCACTGTGAATCTCGGGTTTTCGGAGATGTTATAATTGGCTAAGTGGTTAATGGCACCTTTCTGCCAGTCCACCATTTATTAAGGATCTTAAAACACATACTGGACTTTAATTAAAAGCTTTATATTTATAAATTTAAATGACTCGGCACAGGGTCAAAGATCAATTTCAAACCTTTTTTTATAAATATGCAAGAATACAATATTAAAAAGAATAACTTTCAGTGTGGCAACTGATTGGTTGTAATATATAAAATTCAAAAAAATAATGAGTACAAGTATTTTATTATAGAGTTTAGACTTTTTTATTATTTTTGGTTAAAGAGTGAGCGAAGTTAGGGAATGGGAACTCCAATTTTTAAAAAATTAACATTTTTTAGTGAGTAAGCAAGCGAGGAAGACAGGGTATTTTCAGCTGAGTGCAAGGCAGAAAGAGGTTGGGCAAGACCTAGTGGGCATAGAATAGATTAGAAACATATAGGCTCCGCAGCAGGGCGGAAATAAATGGAATACCTCTTCCTCCTAATAAATTAATGTGATACTACCTCAGCAACCTCAGTCATGTGTTTTTTTTAATGTGTACTTCTCGGAAGATATAACAAGACACTTCATTATGTCTGCACATGTTGACTTCCTTTGTAAATTCATTTTAGTAATTATTGTATAATTTTAAATTTTTTATTAAAAGAAAGAAGTTTTTCAGTTAAAAGAAGTTCATTTTTTATGTATATGAATCAGGTATATCAAATGATGTGAGAGAAAGTATGTGAAGAAAAGGTTTGATTGTGAATGAATGTGTTTTGGAAATATATTTTAATAATATTCATTCACACTCATCAAAAATTAACTTCAAGTAATAGAAAAATTAGTTCTTTTAATAAAAAAGAATAAGAAATGAAGATTCAGTGAAAATAAAAGTTTTATCTTTTGAGCAGTATGTTAGTTTCTCGTATTGTACATCTTAATGCAATACATTATTAAAATTATCAAAATCGGCTGTTAGGACTGCTTTGATAACCAATAAAGTGTTGTCATATAAAAAGGTACAATACGTACAGTGTTTATTGTTTTATCCTCTTGGTAAAAATTAAAATGTATAATTTTTACTCCTCACCCTGGTAAATGTGGCAGGCTGAGGCTGGAGATGCTAATAGTAGGTTGTGAATATTTTCTAAAAGGACTTAGGAAACTCATTTTGATTTTGTATAGTTGAACTTTAAGTTATCTAAGTGGATAAAATTTATTGAACTTCAAATGGATTCGGTGGAAATGTATCTTCAAATAAATAATCATGCAAATAAAGGGAATTATTTTTTCACTTATACATTTTTTTTTATGTTACCTTTCACCTAATTTGTGATTGACATTTATATTATGTAATAAAGTTATTGAAGGTATGAAACATTTCAATTTTCATTTCTAAGGCTAAAACTTGCACAGTGATCATGAAAAACCATTCATCTGTCATTAATTTGAATATACTATTTAATATCCTTTGAATGACAGGTGAGTACAATAATTTATAGCAGTTTTTAACCCATTTTTTATCTTTTAGGAATCGACTTGATTTCCATATTTAAGAAATTTACCTGAAGTTACTGATCAGTTGAATTAACTGAGAATTCTGCCAAACAGTACTCCAGAATATCTACTAACTTGTACCCTTTTTCTCACAGAAATCTTTAAATGTAGTGTGAAAATTTTCCAAGATTGTACAATCAGGAGAAGCCAAAATTATGAAAAGAAAATAGCAAATTCATGGTACTTTTATGTTAATTATACATGTCAATTAAGCCTTGTTTTATTAGGCAATTACTGAACAAATTATAGTATTTAAGTATTATTACAATGAATTCACAATTAGCTAAGCATATCTGTAAGTCACTGATCAATAATTGATACACTGGCTGTCAGTCATAACATGAGCAATGTGAAAATGAAATCGTAAGTATAAACACCAGATATCATAACTGCAAAACATTATACAGCACACATTAATTTGAATCTTCTGATCACGCAAGATCGAAAAGTACGAAGAATTCCGATAGTTTTTTACAAGGCCTACATGAGAGCTTTGCAGTATATTCCATTTCATAGTCGTATCTGATGACTTAATTCAGTTAATCACACATGTTCTCAAGAGTATTTCGAAATGTTTTGAATCACTTGGTATAATTTTTCATCATTAATGATACGGAATTAAATGAATCTCGTGAACACTGTTTCTAACATCCATGCGATCAAAATTACATTTAACAACAAAATTCAGTCAACCGCAGCCAGCTGTGAATACAACTCAGCTGACTGGCCGAAGAATATTTAACGGAGAGTGATGCGGTCTTAGGCGACGCTCATCTGTTATAGAAGCTGTCATTATAATTGTTCACTGCCCTGAACGCTCTGTACATTGTAAACTCTAGAGAGCTTCTAAAGTTCTTTTTGTCCCGTGTGGATACGAAATAAATGTAGTACGTATCGAATACAAGAAAGGAAAAATAATAACTACAGGAACTACTAGTACTAAGAAATATTCATTTATTTATTCAGTAAAAACTGTACGTGACGTATGGGGGAGATCATTTGCGCACGTTTTCTAGAGTTCCAGAATCCCTTTTCGACATTTTAACTACAAATAGTTGAAAGATGAATATAAGTTTAAAAATTAAACAACATATAATAATAAAATTTAGAAAAACATGAGATCAGCAACATTTGAAAAACTAAACATTTTTGTTCCCTAGTTATAGAAAATTCATTTGCACCGCCATCGGTAAACGAACTGCTAATTAGATTTTTCTGCATTGCTAACAAACTAGTAACTCGTCTCCAGAGAAGAAGAATGAATATTTACTAAGAAATAAAGATACAGAAACTAGGAAATAAACTATGCTAACTCAAACCACTACACCAGATTATAATGCCAAGAACTCCGAAACTGAAATGAACGATAGAATATAAGAAATTAATCAAAGGTTCACGTTGGTCTACATTGGTTCCCAGCGTCATTCTCGCTCGCAGCCTCTTGAATCGCTCTCAGATATTGTGTGTTCAGCTGATTTGCGGAGTAAATCGGAGAGTATGTACTCTAGAGTAAAATAACCCTCTAGAAGCATGCTGAAACGCTCATATTCTACCCGAGAGTTACTATCTTGGAGTAAATGGTTACTCTCGGGTAACTACTCTCAACTTTACTCGGCTGTTGGTGAAACCGACCCTAAAACACTCAACTTGCGAGCTGGGAATCCATTATCACAGTACATTATCATTAATAGGAAATAACATATCCTCAGAAAAATAAGTTTTTGCAAGTAGTACTATTGAAAGCATACATTAAAACTAGGAACTAATTGAAACTGAATACCTCTAACAGGATCTGATCTTTTATTGAATGTCTGTGTATCTCTGAGTCTTTTTTTAAAAGCTTTATGAGGTAGTAATTCTTATAATTCATGAAATCTGATTGTATCATATAAATATGTAATACAGGTCTTTATCTACAAAGAAAAACTATAACTTCCTAGGTACTCTTAGAATGCAATCCCGCAATTTTACTAATACATATTTATAGTTTATATTAGGAATGGGAAATGTATGGCAATTATACAGCCATGTGGATAAATAATTACCTGTTGTGTTAATCAATATAGCCTCATGTACATAACTTCAAATCCTAAACAATTACATTAGTTTATTCCAGACATATTTGAATTAACTTGAGAAATATTAACCATTAAGTTCTTGCCATATTATATAGGTACTATGGATATAACATTTGTCATTACTTCCATGCTCATTGTGTGTTAGTGTTGATATCGTGTTTACTGGTAGCAATGAAAACTATGTCAAGTGTAAGTCTGTTGGTAGGCGACAAAACAGGAAGAATGACAGGACCAGTCAGTCAAAATCCTGTCATTTGATGCCGGCACATGCGCAGTACAATTCTCCCCAGAATTGTTGTGTTACGTCTTTTAAATCCACAACTTGCATATACTCTCTAATGCACAACCACACACTTAGAGTGTACTACTGACAATATTAGAGTACTCCATAGATATATGATAGGATAATGTAATAGCATAAATAGATTAAAAAAAAACACAAGACATAACGTTGTTCCAGACAATATGGAAATGGATTCTGGAATTGAAGGGCTGGATCTGGAACCCATTACACTGGCCCATACTCTATTTAAATTATATATTACACTAAAATAATATTTGAAGATTTATTTAATGCTGATTAAAGCTGCTTTACCTTGCTCTTCTGCTGTAAGGGCATAGTGTGCTAGTTGTTCTGGTGGTGCTAGCTGAGCTTCATTCAGCTTCAATGTTACTGGGTTGTGCAATACTAAGCGTTTTAAGTTCAGTACATCCTCTGACAAAGTGGCATTTGCCAAAGCTGCTTGATACACAGATGGTAAATACCTGTAAATCAAAGAAATAAATTACAACTAGTTTAAATGCAATAACTCTACATACATTAGGAATTATATTTGCTTAAGTTTCAATTGGTAAATTGGTTGGACCACTAAAACAAACTAGGGTTACATGAGAAATCTTGGGAATCCTTTTAACAATCTACTTAATAAATTCTACGGGGTACCAAGGTGGTTTGGTTGTTGATGTATGCACTTACATCCATGAAATGTCTTATAAAATTAGGAAAAAAATATTTAGAATAATGTTTCTTTTATCAGGAAGATACAGAATCAACAGTTACTATTCCATTCACTCTTTTGGTTCTTATATGGTTACAGCTAAAAATTGCTAGAGGAAGTTATGCCTGTCTAATGCAAGTTAATCTATGAAATGTGATTGGACTCTGATAGTGGATCGCCTAGTGACTTCTCAAAAGAGCAAAGCATCTTGTAAAAACATTCTTTCACATAGAAATGGCCACTTTTGCATGTTTCCCACATTAGCACACAAAATAAAATATTTAACAAAAATTATAGTTACTGTATATACAGGAATTCAATTAAGTCCATACTTTCTGACAACAGAATTACCGTGTATAATATTTACTCTCAAAGGAAAATATAATGTTACTGATAAAACTTAATCAAGGAAAGCCCATTTGAAGATATCATTCACGTCTTAGTATAAATTGCATTGTTACCTAACTATCTCTCTTATTTTGTTTTCAAAGCAAAATGAAAAAATGAGGTCTGCTTCATCAATTACAAGAATTTCAAGAGACTCCTTCAGTTTGAGATTTTTGGCTTTCACATGTTCAAGTGCTGAGATGGTGTAGCCGCCACTATATCTGGACAAAATACCAACAGTGGATGCTGTGCATCCACATTCACCTGCAAAAGTAATTAACTCATTATTGCCTGAAAATACAATTTATGCTTGATAAAAGCCAACCACAATACTTCACCCCATCATATAGTTTGACACCATTGGACAAAAATGTTCAGTTACTGAAAGTTAGGAACGTAACATTACAGCATTAATACTAAGGTGAGAAATGTGCATTAATTATCTACTTTTCAGAGAGAAATTTGTTCAATATAAACAGTGGCAACAAAAAAATAGAGCCCTCTTTTTATTGTGTAAATGACATTTCATATTGTATAAGAAGTATCTCAACAAATTACAATTATTCCATTATAATTAAACATGGATTTTAGCCTCAAAAGTTTGATAATGTACAAAAATAGCTCTTACCTAGGGCTAAAAAAATAGAGCCTCTTAACAAACGTTGATTTGAAGTTCAATCCGTCTTATAAATTGTAACAAAAGCAGTTATTTTTTAGCAGTTCTACATCATACTTTGTAGGGTAGCCCTTACTTTGCAAGACTGGTTGTTTTGTATCTTTTGCCCACTAAATCAACTTAACATCTTCATTCAACGATGGATATTGATTACCTAGCTTTCTGAACCACACTTTGTTCAAACTAGTGGTTTTTGATCAGTCCATTCTTCGATCGAGAATCAAAAATCTTTTTCATATATAAACCATTTTTGAACATTAGAAACATTTCTAAATGTTGCTCTTCATTCATGTGTTTTACCCTGCCCATCTGGAAGGACGCAAACAAACGGAATGCCAAATGACACCCTTAATATTTGTACTGCTGAGAGTTTTGTTTACAACACAGGAAGCTCGCAAATACTTAAAAAGACAAATTTCCTTTTTAAAAATAAAGTGATGATCCTTAAGCCTCTTGTTTTAAAGTTGTTTACTGCGTGCCTTCATCCAAAGCTTACTTCTATGCAACTAAAAGTGGCAAAAGTATTCTCTTGGGTCCGCTGCAAGGGACTGGCAACTCCACCAGCAGACATATTGCAAACTAGCAGACTTAACTCTCACCGATTGGACTGGCTCTATTTTTTTGGTCACTAATGTATGCCCTTATTTTGGCACATTATTGCATTATCTCAAACACAGCCGGACACATAGTTAACTTTAACAGTCACAATATAACATTTATTACATTTAGAACATTTATTTATAGAACCACAATAAAACATTTATTTGATTATTACAAGAATGACACAATCAATACACTTATTAAATCTTCACTAACAAACTAATTAATATCAACAAAAATACAATTTACATTAGAACAGAAAAGTTGAGAATTACCTGAGATGAAATATCAAAACACTGAACTTTTTGAGACCACTTTATGGCGAGTTCTGAGAAATTTCTCTGGATTTGTGAACACAGCTCTCTACTCGGTGCCAAGACAAGTGCTTTCACTGTTTGCTCCTTTGCTGTCCGCACAAAATTCATTATATTTTCATTCACAAATTTTCTGAGAGTGAAAAATGCAAACAAATATTAAAACGGTATATTGAATTTATTTAGTAAGTAATTTACTATTATTATTGTTATTTCCTTGAATAACGATAATTTAGAAAATCTACATAAACATTAAGTAATGAAGCAACCCAATACACCCAATGTAAAACACTTTTCTTCATCTTTGCTTCAGAAGGACTATTCCACTAGTTAGTGCTTTGCAGCAGAAAACTTTATTTGTTTTTTTGGCATTTAAATATGGAATGCCAACACTGCATTTATTGAACTCGAAGGATACTCAAAGTTTATTGTAATGGCTGAAGCCTGGAGACTCAGCCTAACATGGAAATGTTTAGCAAAACATGACCTATGCTCTAAAAGTATTTCGGCATAAAAATGGGTTTGAATTTTGCAATTTCCACACACAAGTTTGTTTCAAGTTACCTTCAGTGCTATGTGCTTACAATATAAAAAAACAAAAAACAACAACGTTGTGGACCAGTGTGGAGCCACGAAGCTGAACAGCCCTACCAGAGCAAAGATTAACTCACAATTTTGTCATGGAAATGTTGCAAAATTCTTTCATTAATGAAAGGAAATGAGACATACTAATTCCAAATGACTCAAACTTATATGGGCCTCACTTTCTTCATTTATTCAAGGAGGGAGTTGAAAAAAAATTTAACACACTATTGACTTCCTATGAAAACAGTCTTAACTAAGTAAAATTCACAATTATAAACAACATATTCAATGAATTAACTGTTAAATTCAATATTTTACTTCCATTCACAGAACTTCAACAGGTACCTTCTTAAGTTAGGTTATACAATCACATCTCATAACTTTTTTTATAAATTCTTGAAAGATTTTCGTATTACACATATACATGAAGGACCATCATGAACATAATTTAAAAATGCAATTTACAACACATCCTATAACAAGTGACAAAATTTATGAAGTCACGTCCAATATAACTGCTTCTCAAATAATAGTAACTGATGACAAAACTACAATCTCAAGATATTCAACGAGTGCCTAGTCATCTAAAACACATATAAATAAAATAAATACGAAATTCTTAGTTCTATAGTCATGACCATTAGACAACACTCACAATCTTGGAGTTTAGTATCTTCTGAATTACAGGAATGTCAAAAGCAGCAGTTTTTCCTGAACCAGCCCATGCTCTTATAAGAACATCTTTTCCTGCTAACAATAAGGAATAGCTTTCTCCTGAGTTAAGGTTAGTTCTATCCATCCTAATTTTGCAACTGCCTGCAATAGCAGCAAATACAATTAGTACATAATCCACAATTCGAGGTTAAGCACAGAGATACAAACAATCGTAGTTTCACAAATTGATCAAAGTAATTTATTCACTTGGGAAGTAAATGAACACGACATATACCTTCAAAATTCTATCGTCCAAATCCATATCATGAAAATTTAAAGGCTTATCATCCTCTTCATCATGCAACATATTTCAAAATCTATTACAGATCAACAGCACAGATAACTACAATTTTTTTCAACGAATAATGCGATGGACGTGTCCTACGCCAAACGCACAACACATCACACGCGATCACAAGAGCACCCACGCCTATAATTGTCTATGTATAAACGCGTGTATAATATACACAGTAATATGTTATACACTATCCGATCCCACTAGCGCACTCCGCAGTGATGCCAGTGATGCACGGTAACAGTGTTACCAACAGTATGAGACGATCGAGTTGTAAACATATGACTATTTGTACAGGTCATATGGCGCCTCTGGGTGGCTGGTGCTGGACAGGTGGCTGCAAGTTCGAAGCTACGGAAACTTGCAAGCTGACATACTAATTAAATTTTATAACTATTTTTTATGAGGAACACGCATCGACCATTTGAAACAGGGAAGATTCCTTTACTAATCACAAACATTTCACGACGAACGATTTAAAATGATGAGCGTAAAATAAAGGTTCATTATTCATTGTGAGCCGCTAGTGTAATACACTAGCACACACATTTCTCAATCATTTACCACACAGCGGTTTCTATTTTGGAAATTTAAATGATGACGTATGTAAGAAACAAATTGCAATATACTATTTTTCAACAGAAAACACCATTCGAACCCGTTTCAGTTATAAAACGATTCCATCGAATGAATTTGAAATGCAATCATTACGTAAGTAATAAAAAATTCTGTTAAATTAACTCTTGAGAACTACACTGCATTTCACTTTTATTTATAACAAAATACATATACATAAACTCTTATTGAACGTCTTTGACGGTCTTTTTCAAACACTACATTGCTGCACAGTAAGACAAAAGGACGAATGAATATGATCATTCGTTTACATACCAAAAACAGATGACGACAGTGTCGGCGCGTTCACAAACCTCAATCTCTCAATATAGAGTACATTTCCAATAATATACTAGACGCAGATGGCGACAATGTCGACATGTTCACAAACTTCAACCTTACAATATAAATGTATATTTCCAACACGCCTCCTTACATTTATATACATACTATCTTAAATTCAGTTAATATTCATCATATTCCTAAAATACACAAACTTGTCTTTACACAAAGCTTTCGTGAAAATATCTGCCATGTTATCATCAGTATTTACTTTGACTATATCAATTAAACCATTCATATACAACTCGTTGACAAAATGATAATGGACTTCAATATGTTTTGAGTTTTTTGTAAAGTTACCATATTTAGCGATACTCAATGCTCCTGAGTTGTCTTCGTACATTACAATCGGTTCATCAAAATTCAAATCAAAAATTTTCATTACATCTTTTAGAAATTTCACTTCACTCACAGCATCTGATAGCGCAACATACTCTGCATACGTCGAAGCTTTTGTTACACTTGATTGTTTGCGAGACTTCCAAAATACAACATTGTCAAACATACGGATCACATAACCTGTCGTAGATTTACGATCTATATTGTCACCTGCCCAATCTGAATCTACATAACAATCAAGAACTTTTGCATTTTCGTTTCTACAATAATTCAATTTCAGGTTTCTTGTCAAATTCAGATATTTTAAGATTCTCAGACAATACTTATAGTGTGTGCCGTCATAACAATTCTGAAACCTGCTCAAATAATTAACAGAATAACTGATATCTGGCCTTGTTCCTGAACTAATATATAACAACGCACCAATCAAATTTCTAAACTTTATATCATTACGCAATTCCTGAGTTGGTTCTAATTTCAAGTTAACTTCCATCGGTGTAGCATATAATTTTGAGTCTTTAATCTTGTATTTTTCGGCTAATGAATTAATATAATTTTCCTGACTCAAGCTCATTTTGTTTTTCTTGTATTCGTAATTTATATCAATTCCTAAATAACTTTTAACCTCACCTAAATCTTTCATACTAAATCTATTTGACAACAAATTTTTGATTTCTTTAATTCGACTTTTCTTTACACAACAAATGAGCAAGTCGTCAACAAAAATTATCAAGTAAATCAGGACATTACTTTTTCGCAAAACATAAAGGCAATAATCATATTCACTTCTTTGGAATCCTAAACTTTTCAAGAAAGTATCTAAACACTCATACCAAGCTCTCGGACTTTCTCGTAAACCGTACAGTGCTTTCATCAATTTGCACACTCGATTTGTGCCGTCTTCGTAGCCTTCAGGTTGTTTAACATAAACTTCTGACATGATTTCGCCATTTAAAAAGGCTGTTTCTACATCCATTTGTTCAATAATTAAACCAAAATGACAACAGTATGACAGTAAAATCTTCAAAGTTTGCATTTTAGCTACTGGTGCATATATATCAACACATTCCTTTTGTTGAAATCCCCTAACAACTAATCTTGCTTTGTACCTATTATCAAACTTTTTAGTAAAAACCCATTTAACATCTATAAGATCTTTGCCCTCTGGCTTACTAACTAACTCCCATGTGTCATTTTTCTTCAAACATTCAATTTCCCTATCCATAGCTTGACTCCAGCTTTTCGATTCATTGCTATTAATCGCCTCCTCAAAACTAACCGGGCTATCTGCACTACATACGTTAATATAAATAAAGTTACTTGTATTATCATCCCTATAGCGTTGTGGAGTTTTAACCACTCTACCCGACCTTGTTGTTTTTTCCTTTAGCGCTGCTTTTGGAGATTCGATTTCGACTAACCTTTCTTCGTCCTCGCTGTTATCTTCAGACCCAGTTTCCCAATTTTCACACCCAGATTCATCTAATCTTTTACTCACGGAACCATTATCCTTTAAACCTACACATCTAATATTTTCTTCAACAACCTCTACATGCCTGGCCACAACAATTTTATTATTTATGAGTACCCTATATCCAACGTCACTGTAACCTAACAGAACTCCCAAATCTGCTTTTCTATCCCATTTTGACTTTCTCAATTGTTCTGGCACCCTTACAAAGACTCTACTTCCATACAATTTTAAATGTGTGACATTAGGCTTTTCTCCAAAAAATATTTCATAAGGAGTTTTCAATTCTGCGGTATTTGCAAGACATCTATTTTTCAGATACGCGGCAGCACAAACTACTTCTGGCCAAAACCTATTGTTAACTTTTGCTTCGGCTAATAAACATCTTGACATGTCCATGATTGACCTATTGAACCTCTCAGCAGTTCAATTCAACTCATGCACATATGGCGGGCACGCATTTAAAACAATCCCCTTTTCCTTGATGTATTGATATATATTATTATTCATGTATTCTTTTCCATTATCACACCGCAATTTCTTAATCCTTTTCCCTGTAAGATTTTCAACCTCATTTACATACCCAACTAAACAATCATATAATTGGTCTTTAGTTTTAATTGTGTAAACGCGTGCAAGTTTACTATAATCATCAATAAAAGAAACAAAGTATCTTTCACCATGCATACCTACTGTTGAATGTGGCCCATTTAGATCTGTGTGAACAATTTCTAGGATTTCTTTAGCCTTATTTCTGTTGTTTTTAAAAGGAACATTATGCATTTTATTTTCTATGCACACTTTACATTTCATAGGTTCAGACTCGACGTTTTGAGGGATTCCATCTACTAATTGATGTTTGCAAATTTTATCTAAATAATTGAAATTTACGTGCCCCAGTATCCTATGCCACTTTTCCTTTATTGTCATATTTTCTTTATTGCAGAAGTTTACGTTAAATTCCCCTTTGTTGATCACACTTGTCACTTTATATAACCTATCTTGTTTCCATGCAACTGCAATTAAACCCCTATCTTTACTAAAAACTTTTGCGCTGATGCCTTTTGCAATAATATCATGTTTCTCTGTGACTCTTGAAAAACTAATTAAATTCCTATCTAGATCTTTAATGTAAAATACATTTTTCATTTCAACTCGTTCTAATCTGTCAAACACTAAAAAATCGCTAATTACATTACCAACTTTAGTTGCTGTTAAAATCTTTCCGTTTGCGATTTTTACATTAATCGGTTCTTTTAACGTTACGCATTTAGAAAAATATTCCTCGTTATTAATTATATGATCTGTACAACCGCTATCTAACAACCAATTAATTTCAATCTGACCTGAATCCTGTGTTACACTGTTTACTTCCTTGGCGAAGACCTCTGTCACGAAACTGCTTGCGCCACTTACATTCTGATAAAACTGTTGTTCTCCACGGTCCTACCACCATGGTCGTCCTGTCGGTAGTGTCGGTCTCCTTGCTCGTTCTGTCGGTAAGATCGGTCGTGACCATAGCGACCGCCTCTGGACCCACGTGGTCCTCCTCTGCCTCCGCGATGTCCATTTTCATAACTTTGGTTGACATAACCTCCATAGTTACCTCGTGCTCTTCCGCCACGTCCCCGGGAACCTCGATGATTCTCAGTTTGTCGACATTCCCTCTTGAAGTGTCCTGGTTTACCACATCCGTAGCACACTTTTTGGCCGCTCGCACTAGGTCTCTTCTCCGAGATGAATGCATTTGATTTTACGCCCTCACTGTCCTGGTTCTCCTTGATGCTCTTCATCCTTATTTTTGCCTTCACGTACTCCGCAGTCCGGTCTTCCTTCTTCAAAACATCCACTAGATCTCCGATATAACTTAGTGACTCGGGCAGCGTTTTGAGCATGTAATTTAGTTTCTCTTCTTCGCTTACCTTGGCCCCGGCTGACTTCAGTTCGTTTATGTATTTCTCAAACACAGTGAAGAATTCATTTATGTCGCTGTAATTCTTTAATCTGAGTCCATCTAGTTTGTTCCTGCAGACAATCTGCAACGCTGTTGACTCTTTGGAGTATAGCTCGTCAAACTTCTTCATAACCTCGAAAGCACTTACTTTATCATTCACGAACTCTAGCTGCTTGTTAGTAATTGCACTAAAAATGCAATGCATCGCCTTCAGGTTCTGTTCTTCCCATTCTACGTCCTTGTCTTCTTCTCGCTTCGACCTTGTGGTCACCTCATGGCATTTTTTTAATTTCAAATAGATAGTTAACCTCGTTTTCCAGTTTGCGTAGTCCTCTCCATCAAAAGCTGGAATGTTCAGGTCGTCCATGTCGCAAACTTCCTCGAATCGACGGACACTGGGCTGAACTCCAATATAACCTCTTCAGCAATTCATCTGCATCCGGAAACCACGCTCTGCTACCATGTTAAATTAACTCTTGAGAACTACACTGCATTTCACTTTTATTTATAACAAAATACATATACATAAACTCTTATTGAACGTCTTTGACGGTCTTTTACAAACACTACATTGCTGCACAGTAAGACAAAAGAATATGATCATTCGTTTACATACCAAAAACAGATGACGACAGTGTCGGCGCGTTCACAAACCTCAATCTCTCAATATAGAGTACATTTCCAATAATATACTAGACGCAGATGGCGACAATGTCGACATGTTCACAAACTTCAACCTTACAATATAAATGTATAATTCCAACAAAAACCAAGGAGAATGAAACAAATGTATGAATTACACTAGTTTTATTCAATTAAGTTTAATTGAAGTTGATTCACCTTGGAGTTAGTAATAACATACCAGTAAATATGCTTAGTGTTCTGGAATTAAAGAGGGAATTTGCATTGTTAACAAAAAAAAAAATTATGAAATGAAAATTTGTGGAAGATATAACAATTTCAATTTGGCCTGTTTCTCCAGTTTTAGGCAATCTTAACTATATAAAAAATTAACAATTGGTACAGATTTCTTCTGTTTACGCTGCACTACAAGATTTTTCATTTTCTATAGCTATGTGATTGGTTACTGCACATCATGACAATATTTCCACAAAGTCTACACACAAACTGTCTTCATTGAAACCTACAAATGGGCAGAACAATATTGAATTGTCACGGATGATGGAATCTTGACAGTATATGTAGAAAAATTGGATTAGATTTTTACTATAATTATCAATAATATTATTACAGTTTTTATTGTTCAGATGATTCATTTACCAATTCTAATTTGGCTACATTTAATTAAAAATCATCTAAAACATACTTACCTTTCGTAGCACTGAAGTATGTGAAATATCCAAAAAAGTATTATACCTCTCTTAATATTTTTAAAATAAACTTTAGATATTCAGAGTATTATTCATTACACACAGTTCTTTTAATACAAATTCCAAAACAAAAGTTTTTTAATAGTTCACATTCAAAATTGGTTTGATTATTTATTAATATATTTCCAGTACTTGTTAGGCAAGTTTTTCTAAACAAGGCAATTATTATTTAATATATATGTTGCTGAAATATATTTTTCTACAATATCATAGAGACTAGCAGCATCAAGGGGAAGAAGAAAAAAAAAGAAAAGAGAAAAGAAAAGAAAAGAAAAGAAAAGAAAAGAAAAGAAAAAAAAATTCACTGGCACACTTTGTAATAAGATTTTCTTGAAATGTTCTTTGAGAAGACACGAGGGCTGGGCTTATAGGAAACACTGTTGATACAATTCCATCTTCTAATGTTGGTGAAGTCAAATTCGTTCATATCTTGCCAGTTATACAGCAACTCGAATATCACCTCCAGAATGGAAATGTAACTCGTACACCTAAGCAAATTAAATTAATTACATTTCATCATACACTAATGAGAGTGTACCTATTCTACAAATGCAAACAATAATGAATTATGTGTATTTGAAAATGAGACATTTTTAATTCCTGGGCATTGCAAACAACGGATATATAACAAAACTTGTCCAATACCATACGAAATAATATAATTACAATACTTTTCAACAAATAGAACAGAATACATGACACATGTAGAGTTAAGGTTATACACATGGATTTAAGGATTTTTAGGACTATGTTGCAAGGTGTAAATGCTCACAAATGAAATAATTAATTACAATTATGCAAACAAGATTCCTAAATGAATTATAAATATCTCCACTGCTGGCAGAGCGAAAAACCTAGCAATGTATTTGTCTACCACCAGTTTTCTTAATATAAACTTCCAAAACACTGAAAACAAAGTTTTAGACATAGCAAATATATAACGCGACCCAATTCGCTCTACTTAAAAGGCATGGCATTCTACATACTAACAAAATTATGAAAAATTACGATAAATATGAGCACCTGCCTACACGTAACGAAAAGCAAACACCGGCTACGTTGCCAACTTTTTGAATTACATGCCGTCACACGTTTAGTTCGGCTCGCTTCGGACCTAGATGGCGCAAAAAACATTACCCCGTTCTGACCGCCAAGTTTCCCTACCCTGCACACGATCGCGCCAACATTACAATTTGTAATAAGCGCGCGAGGAAATCCTTTGACATAGTATTTCATATTATTTCTCCTTTAAGTAGAACCATAAACCACGGTCGAGGGAAAAGTTAGGCACCCGCAGATTTCCACAAGTTGAAAATTCCTGTCGCAGCTCCAGTCATCGATAAAAAACAATTACACCTGAAAAAAATTAGGTAACTCCTAGTAGCCAAGGAATTTTAAGTGGTTCGTCGGGCGATTTTTTCCCCGAATAAAACGTTTTTGTAATTTTTATCAAGTAACAGTGAAGAGCAACGTTTTCGTCACCAAAACGACACTTCACTAGGGGATTAAACTAGATCCTTACTATCCAGAGCTTAAGACTACCACATCCCGGGTTGATTGCGACTTGTTCCAAATGGCGAGAGCTGGGCAAGTCATGTCTACGAGTTGGCAGAGGTTGATCTGGTTTTTCCTCCAGCGATTAATAACCCCGACCCGAGGACGACACTTTCCTCTAAGAAGTTGATGCTCGAACAAACACATTCGTGTACCACGCGAACATCGTTCAGTTGACAGTTGTGGTCAAAGTAGTTACAACCTTAAACCACCATTAAAAACGTCAAACCTTGCAGAGACCTACCTTTTGAATTACACAAGCACAATATTTAATTAATTTATATTTTTTAACACAATTCCTATAGTGCATTGGCAATACAGACACAGTAAACCTACTCTTGTTAAATTCATTCTGCTCAGAAAATGATACTTCATCAACTTTTTCAAATACTGATGAAAAGCAGTCACGCGAGTTGTTTAACCCAGTAACTTGGAACACAAATTCTTGAACCACCATTAAATAAAAAAATTAAAAAAAAGGCGTAATTATATTCAATAAAAAACTAGAATTACCAAAATTCCTTCCCTTACCAATTAACATAAAACAAGCAACATTTATTTATACATTAGAAATTGATTTTTTTCCTTCAAAAATTCTGGAATGCCTTGGGGAGAAAAATTACAACTTGCCTGCTTTTCTCTTCCAAGTTCACTTTCCTAAATTCACTTCATCCGTTACATATCAAGACTTAATTCTCCATATCTCTTATTTAGAAAGAACCATATCTTGTCAAATGAAATAATTATTTAGAAAATGTATTCACGAAAAGTGAACACTTGTCCTAACAACCAAGTTTCCTTATTATAAACAATTAAGTCAACTCCAATATCAGTGAAATCTTCCTCTCTTCCCACACCAGTACAACTTTCATATTGATCACTCCAGGATTACATTGGCATGCATTAAAGATAACAATGCATTACTACATAAATTGGTAGGACAGATGGTAATATACGACAACAAATTCCTAGAATCTTTTAGTACCTCCCATAGTCTACAATCAAAACTTTCAATTTTAGAGAAGGTTAAGGCAAACAAAACAAAAATCCATTACAACCAGAAATTTAAAAAAATACAAACATTATATTTCATATCACACAAAATATAGGCTTTATTTTCACAAAAACTTTTTGATCTGCTGATATCTGTTGTCCCGTATGAACACAAGAGCAACACTCAAATCAACATCACTTCTTTACAGCTTGAACTTTTTCTTCATAATTGCATGGAAAACTACGTAATTTGTTTTCTCAAGCGAACGAACAGGTTGACATACCTGACTTTGGCTGAAAACTACTCAGAATTTACTAAAACAATCAATCCTGTGGGTAACTTTCTTACTATCAAAAAAACAAGATATTAATATAACAACCACAAGTCAGAAACAACTACAGAACATGAGGAACCATTGTAATACCATACATTAAACTTTGATTTTACAGATATCACACAGATTACAAATTTCTTTAAAAAACTCTTGATTGCACTTGCTGTATTAAAATTATATAAAATAATCCACAAACAATCTCCATTAATACACCCTGTGCTTAATTTGTTTTCTCAAGTATGCGCACAGGCTGACATACCTGACTTTGGCTGAAAACGACTCAGAATTTACCAAAAGCATCAATCCTATGGCTAACTTTCTTACTTTCAAAAAACAAGATATTAATATAACAACTACAAGTCAGAAACAACTACAGAACATGAGGAACCATTGTAATACCATACATTAAACTTTGATTTTACAGATATCACACAGATTACAAATTTCTTTAAAAAACTCTTGATTGCACTTGCTGTATTAAAATTATATAAAATAATCCACAAACAATCTCCATTAATACACCCTGTGCTTAATTTGTTTTCTCAAGTATGCGCACAGGCTGACATACCTGACTTTGGCTGAAAACGACTCAGAATTTACCAAAAGCATCAATCCTATGGCTAACTTTCTTACTTTCAAAAAACAAGATATTAATATAACAACTACAAGTCAGAAACAACTACAGAACATGAGGAACCATTGTAATACCATACATTAAACTTTGATTTTACAGATATCACACAGATTACAAATTTCTTTAAAAAACTCTTGATTGCACTTGCTGTATTAAAATTATATAAAATAATCCACAAACAATCTCCATTAATACACCCTGTGCTTAATTTGTTTTCTCAAGTATGCGCACAGGCTGACATACCTGACTTTGGCTGAAAACGACTCAGAATTTACCAAAAGCATCAATCCTATGGCTAACTTTCTTACTTTCAAAAAACAAGATATTAATATAACAACTACAAGTCAGAAACAACTACAGAACATGAGGAACCATTGTAATACCATACATTAAACTTTGATTTTACAGATATCACACAGATTACAAATTTCTTTAAAAAACTCTTGATTGCACTTGCTGTATTATAATTATATAAAGTAATCCACAAACAATCTCCATTAATATACTCTGTGCTGAGTGTACATATAAGTAAAGGACTCAGGAAATTTAAAGGGATAACTTGATTTCAGTTCAATCTCGACAATAATCCCACAATACATTATGGAAGATCTCTTACTAATGCAATAACTTTTGATTTTTGTTTATAACAAGGCACAATGCAGTTACACATTAATACTATCTTTAACCAAAAACGAACTTTAAAACATCATGTGGTCTTCTTTCACACATTGCACACTTTTTTGTTTCGTTCCACACTTTCAGTGCACATTGGTAACAGTACATAATGTGCACAGTCTTACTGTGAACGAAAGCACCATCTTTTGGTTTATTGAAACACATAGTACAGAGCTCAGATTTGGGGGATAGTAACTCTCTATCTGCATCTTCTGGAGGGGCCGAGTCCTGGCTCCCCATCTGCAGCATTAGGGAAGAGCTTTGGGAAGAGCTAGCGCACTCAGGTGCAAGTCGCTTATCGTTCACACCCAAGCTTATGCCATTGTCTCCCTTTTCGAGCTTACCAGCTGACTGGTTTCCTGAGGACTGTGCTTGCTCCAAATCTAGCACGTTCGATGGCATGTCTGCCAAAGCAGCGTCTGGTGGCGAAGACGTAGCCCTTTTCCTCCGGCGCCGGTGCGTCCGCTTTGGACGTTCAGGAAAGTAACCCTTCCGCAACTAAACGGATCAGACAAGCAGTTGAGACACTTCTCTTCAAAGAGATGGAAAGGACCAAGGACAGGATGAGGCTCTCCAAATAACAATCTTTTAGATCAGATTGGCAATCAAAAATAACAAAATAATAAAAAAAGTTTACACAACTAAAACTTGACACAAAATAAAACATATTTCCTTCAGTACCTTTCCTCAAGCAGTCCACGTTCATGCATGTGAAAGGTGAGATTAATACCATATTCACAGCATGACTGCAGAGGCTTAAAATTGTGAAGCTAGGAAGAAGGTACATTGCATCAGAGCTCTCAATTTATGCCCCAGATGATACACTGACGTTACGTTTAGAAATAGGTTGCGTCTGACTTATGTTCGATCTGTGTTAAAAAAACAAAAACAACAACAACAACAACAACAACAACAACAGAATCACTCAACTGAGGGGCTAAATAAACAGCCATAAAAAATTGCTGAGTGAAACTGATTTCTGTGGCTGCTAAGTCCCTTCACCACAAAGAATAAACCGTATTTTAGAAACATGAAAAGGTATGTAATATTTTCACAATCTTTTCACATGTTTTGCAATTCTATTTCACTAAAAGAAAGAGGACATTCAGTATTCTGGCATAATTCAGCCAACTTATACTGTAGTTGTACGAGTGATGCAGAGTAGGCATTTTATTTGGCAAATGAGAGCTCCATACAAGCAAATCCAAACATTTCTAAATGCTGAAATAAAATATAAATGTGGCAGAGCACAATATTAAAAAAACTCCAGGTTACTAAGCACAACAAAGTCCTTGACAGTCACAAAATTTTACTGCAAAAGTTGACCTGAAAATTAAATATATGTAATACAATCGCAGTAATACAATAAGTTTTATTCACAGGTAGTCACCGTTACAGCTTTCACATGCAACGACTGCTTGACGCTGTAGAAGCCTACAAAGATAAGTATATTATTCCTTACTCCGCCGCTCAGTGAAACTGTATTAATCTCTATCTTCTAGAATTAATTCGTATTCTTAAATTTTAAATCCGCTCTATTGCTCTATTCCACTCCTTATCACATTTCTCCACAAAGCAACTCTCCTAGTTTGGCTTCCTATTCGTCTGATATTCTCTGTATAATTTTTTCTCTTAAGATGACGAAGAGCAACAAGAATTCATCTAGTGCCAATATTTATTTATTTATTTAGTAAACCAACAGGCTAAAAGCCCAATACAATATAATTTCGAAGAAATTCAGTAAAATACATATAATAGAAAATATATATCGAATTATACAATGATTATATAACAGTAATTATAGTAATGAAATAAGTGAAGAAACAAAATAACATATATATAACAGATGTTTTAAAAATATGATAAAGAAGTTTTACAATACATGAAATTAATAATATCTTAGAATACAAAATCGACAAGGCGATAGTTCAGTGAAACTCTTTCAGATAAATTGATTTAGCACAATTTTTAAATATTGCAAGAGACGGTATATAAAGATTCGGACATGACGCACTGTTACCCAAACGCATAATTCTACTCATTGGTGAATGAAAACCATAACTACTCTTATGTAAAGGTATCTCAAATAATCTATGTGTACGCAATACGCGCGTTGGTTCATTCAATATAAGTAAAGATGACAATTCAGGGCACAGAAACAGATCATTCATTATTTTATATAAAACACAAGCATCATTATATTGTCTAAATGACTGTAACGTACTCAAACCAGTCTTAACAGCTATTTCAGAATAATCATGTGACATCGAAGGATTAGCAATTCTAGCTTTGAATGCTGCGTAACTAAGGAATTTATGTTGTACTCTTTCCAGGCGTTTAATATGGGTTTCAAAATGAGGCGCCCATACGGGAGAGCAGTACAATAAAATTGGTTTTACAAGTGCATTATAAAGTATAACAATTGTTGATAAATTTCTGAAATCATTACCATTTCTTTTCAAAAATCCCAACATTCTCATACTTTTGCTAACAATATAATCGATATGTTGGTTGAAACTTACTTTAGTATCAAATATTACACCTAGATCTTTCACTTGTGTAACTCGATTTAGAATAGTGTCGCTAAGTACATAAGGATACTCAATTAAATTTCTACTTCTGTTAAAACTT
This sequence comes from Gryllus longicercus, assembly GCA_038098605.1. Classification (NCBI taxonomy): domain Eukaryota; kingdom Metazoa; phylum Arthropoda; class Insecta; order Orthoptera; family Gryllidae; genus Gryllus; species Gryllus longicercus. The sequence goes on from JAZDUA010001124.1 coordinate 159,901, forward strand.
ATAATTTGGCATTTATTTACATTTAAAAACATACCGTTGTGGGAACACCAAGTAGATAAATTATCAAGATCTTCCTGTAAATTTATGCCATCATTTATTTCTCTTACTATCCTGTATATTTTACAATCATCCGCGAAAAGTACGAACTGTGAGTTACCAAGAGAGTGCTTAATATCATTAATATATACAGTGAACAAAATTGGTCCTAAGTGGGAACCTTGTGGGACCCCTGAGGTGACCTTAATTTCTCGTGATAAAAATGACTTATACTTTACGATCTGTTTTCTATTAATCAAATATGAGTGAAACCATTTAATTATAAGTTCATCGAAGCCAAAATTTCTCAGTTTTTTTATTAATAAAGAAATGGAGACTTTATCGAAAGCTTTAGAGAAATCTGTATATATAGCATCTATTTGATAACCGAGTTCTAAATTTTCATAAATATCCTGACTAAATAAGAGCAAATTAGTTAGAGTGGATTTACCATTCACAAATCCATGTTGTTCTTTTATAATCATAGAATTAATATGTTTTTATCTTTTTTGATATAATAACTTCAAATAGTTTTGGTATCGCACTCAAGATTGAAATAGGTCTGTAATTAGTTACATCGGATTTGCTTCCAGATTTGTGAATTGGCGTGATGTAGCTAGATTTCCATATATCTGGAAAAATACATTCTTTCAGAGATTTATTCAAAATGTCACATAGGGGTTTGTATAAGACGTAAGCGCAGTTTTTCATAAAGAGAGCTGGTATTCCATCCGGTCCCGTACATTTACTTTCTTTTAATGCCAATAATTCAGTTAATAATTCGTCTGGTAGTATGGTAATATTTGTAAAATGTGTACCCTGTTCAATATTTAGTTCCTCTGAGTATACAGGAAAGTCATCAGTTTGACTTGAATACGTAGATTCAAAAAATTCAGCCAAAAAATTAACCCCTTCAGAACCACCTGTCGAGATGATTTTCGTAGGAAAGTATGGATGGTAAACCATGATCTTTTTTATTGTTGTTAATAAAATTCCAAAAAGGTTTAATATCATTTTTAATTGAAGTTTCGGTGCCTGATACATAATTTTCAAAACACTCTCTTTCAAGTTTTTTTGATTCCGATCTCAGTTTTGAAAATTTTTTATAATCTTCATCTGTTTTAGTATTTTTATATCTACGATGGTAATTGTTTTTAGCTTTAATACAATCCTTCAGTTCTCTACTATACCATATTGGATATTTCGAAGTGTTAATAATTTTTTTTGGAACATATTTTTCAATCAAATATTGCAATTTATCATAAAAAATCGTTATAGCTTCATTAAGTGAAAGATTCGTTAAAATATTCCAAGATACAGATTCTAATTCATTTATTATTTGTATATAATCGGCTTTAGTAAAATCAAAGGTGTGGAAATCACCATTAAGAGTATTAACTTGTAATTTATCTAATTCAATGTTGAAAATTAGTACAGGATGGTGAGGATCGATTGGCTCAACTAATGCATCTAAAGAGTTCGATAAATCATTACATTACGTTAGAAAAAATCAAGTCAAGGGTTTCATTTGTTTTGTTTGTTATATGATTATATTGGTTAAGATTTAGATAGTTAAAAGAATCGGAAACAATTTTAGCATTATCATAGATACTAAGCAAATATTCTTGTTTGGGTGAAAGATACAATCCCGTATTTTTGTTATGCCACATCATGCCTGGAAAATTGTAATCACCGACTATTATGAATGTTTTATCAGAATTTTCTAATTGACATTCGACATCATGACAATGTTTAACGTAGAGGTCAGGTGGACTTCTTGGTTGAAAATAGACAGTACCCACAACAATATCTTTATCAGCAGTAGCAATTGTAACAAAAAGTTGTTCAATGTCGTTATTATCTACATTATTTCTAAAACTAGCAAATTTCTTTTGAATTGCAATAAGAACTCCACCTCCTCTCTCATAATTAGTTGTTTCATAATCCCTATCTTTCCTATAAATATCGAAGTTTTTTAAACCTAATTCCGCATTGTTGATTTCATCATTGAGCCATGTTTCTGTTAATATCATTATGTCCGCATTGTCCGATTGGAGGTGGATATTTCTAAGAAGATGACGTTTGGTCCTGAGTCCTCTAACATTTTGGTAGTAGATCCGTAGCGAGCGTTTCACTGTTGTTGAATCAAGTTTTTTGGTTTATTCGAGTCCTGGGTGACGATCTGAGGGATACCATTTCGATATTTGATAATTCTTTTTTGAGCGCCTGGCATAGCATTGAGACATTCAACTTCAAGCTTCAGACTCTTCAGATGATTACGCTGCTGTATTGTTTTGTCAGATGAGAATTGTACTGTACCTTTGTAGAGCTGATTGCGACGCAGGATATTCAAAGCAGTATCCGAATCTTTCAAAACAATTTTCAATGGTCTAGGTACATTTTTATCTTCTCTTTTACCCAGTCTGATTGCCATTTGGATCTCTGGACAAGAATTGTTGAAAGTACTCATAATCTCGTTTACCTTTGCTATATCTTCTTTCTGGCGCTCGGCTGCTTCAGCTTTCAGTGATTCAGCGACCTTGTACATGATGATGTTTTTGGATCTCATCTGACGATCAGAAATTTCGTTCAAAGTATGCTCAAATAACACAGAGTCCATTAACAAAGATTCCGATTGTACAACACCTCTATTTGCTTGTTCTGTTTGGGACCTAAGCTGTTCAATTTCCTGCTGAAGAGCTGTAATTTTGGCCAAGAGTTCCGGAAGAACTCTAAGGCCTTTCTCACAGTCATCGCAGTGATATTTTACACGTCTTTTTCCCTTTAATTCCAGATAGCGTTGTTCGGTAGAAGATAAGTCAGCACAATCGTAGTGACTAGGTCTTCTACAGCTGTCACACTGGGCATATTTCTCAGCTGTGATGCTGTGAGTGCATATCATACAGATTACACTCTCTGGCATTTTCGGATGTATCACAGTTCAACAATAAGTAAAAAGTATAATAATTACTCAAAATTTAAATAATAGTTCACTGTGTAAGACTTAGTTAATAAACTATAATCAAACAATAACAATTATTTGTATTATACTGTATAAGATTCTAATAATTACGACAATGTTTATAAACACAACCGAATTCTTCGAGAACAGAATCAATACTCAATAATCAATACTCAATTTTAACTTACTACTAAAATCATAATGGAACAATTCCACTCATTAGAAAAATGTTATGGCATTCAATATTTTTAAATTATTGTGAACATTTTACATGATCTCGTACTCACTGATGTCTGAATTCAAATCGTAAAAAAGTAAAAATTGAGATAATAAATGAACATAATTACAACATAGGAGTAATATGACAGAGTAACATGATCTGATAACAACGCTGTCTCACATGCACACAATTCATACATTATCTATAATCACAAGGTTCTCTTCAGGCACAATCTCTTGAAGTGCACAGGCAAACTCTCACCTTGGCACCAAACTTGAAGTCATATGTTCACTGTTCATGTTCGTCTGAGTCGTTAAATGTTCTCTTTCCGCTATATGTTGAACTGTAAGCGTTATCTTGGTATTCACTTACTGTTTTTGTTACGCCTTGTGCTGCATCGCTGGCAGTTTGCTGAGCACTGACCTTAGTAGCGCCGCTTGTCGTTAGTTCCTGAAGTTCCTGAATTCCAATTTCCTGGACTCCCGCGTGCGGTGGATGTTGATTGAGAATACCATGTTGAAGACCAATGTTGCCTTGTTGTGTAGCACCGCTTTGATGTTCACCAGTGATGGCGGCGTCGTGATGAATGAGGTGTTTATGGCGCAGTCTGGATTATACAGATACAGAGCGGCCATGACCCCGGCTACGCTTTGTCCTAGGCCATGGTTTCACTGGGTACTAAATCACTTTCAATGGTTTATGAATTTAGTACTGTAATTGGTAGCACTAATAATTGACAGTCCAATTGATGAAAGAACGTTATACACTTAGAATAACTTAAACAAGCCTTAACGGCAGACACTTCACTGATCTTGAAAGTAAAATTGCGGTGCAAGTGACTGAGGCACTGGATAGGGCAGTAACATCGCCTACATTCTTAAGCTCTTTGGCATCTGTGCTCACTGCATTAGTAGCAAAGCAACTAGAAGATTCGATGAATTTTAATAATAATCTTGTAACATCTTTAGAAAAGAAATTGGCTGAACGGGATTCCGAGATTTCATTTCTAAAATCTCAGTTACAAGAAAGGACAGATCAGCTCGAGATGTACTCACGCCGAAACTGCTTGCGGATATTCGGCGTTGAAGAAACTGAATCTGAAGACACCAACAAGCTGGTCATCGAAAATGTTGCAAAAAAGATAAGTGTTAATCTAAACCTACAAGATATCGATAGAAGTAATCGGGTAGGTCGTCAAAATACTGGCAAAAACAGACCTATCATTGTTAAATTTGTCAGTTACAGGAAACGAAATGTTCCGCTCGAAACGGCTGCTCAAGCATACTGGGATAACAATTCGCGAGGAACTCATGAAATCGCGCCTGGTTTTGCTACAAGCTGCTATCGAGAAGTTTGGACTCAGGAATGTGTGGACAGAAGATGGCAACATCGTTATTAAACACGGTAACAGTTGTGCCTGGGTGCAAACCAGAGCCCAGCTAGAGGCACTTAATCCTTAGCGTAGGAGCGCCCCCACCCTTCCACCCCCACTCTACACCTCCCCGACACAACAACTTTCGGATTTTTTCCGAGAACTCTCCTTCCCTTCTTCTCCGAACATTGCCTCTACTAATCCTCTGTAAATGCTACCTACTTCCTTCCCTGCACATCCCGTAAACCTGTTACCTGTGGGTGGCCGGACCCTCTCCCCGACCGTCCAAGCGTCTGGCACTATAAATGAGCCTAATCCTCACTCCCTCTCTCTGCACGTTGCACACTTAAATGCTCAGTCTCTGCCCTGCCATTTCGACGAAGACACCGTTTTCATGCACTTCAAATAAGCGAAACCTGGTTAAAGCTTTCCCTCAATTCAGCGCTAGTAGCAATATCAGGGTACCGCCTAATAAGAGCCGATCGGAAGGCCAGCGTCGCTGCACACGGTGGAGGCGTCGGAATATACATTCGCGAAGATCTTAGGCATAAACTTTTACTATCTTCAACAAATACGGATTGCCTGCGTAGCGAATATCTTTTTATCGAAGTTGCACTTTTAGGGAAAAAATGTCTCTTGGCTGTAATATATTTACCTCCTAAGACAGGCAGCATAGATATGCTGGACGAAACTATTGCATCTGCGATAAATTCCTATGAACACGTTATTGTAATGGGTGACTTTAATCATAACTTATTAAAACCTTCCCCCTCTGCAGAGCTTTTTACGTGGTTTTTCCACAGCATGTGCCTCAAAATTTTACCTCTAGCACCAACAAACCACTCAAAGAACACAGAAACTTGGATAGTGTCTAATGTAAGTAACTTGTATAGTGTCTAATGTAAACAAAGTTCGAAAACACGGATAATTTCTAGTTCCTGGGATTTCAAAACACGACCTAATTTACCTTGTTTACAACCTGAAGTGCCCTAAACAGTCAATCGGGGACCATCATCAGGATATTCACTACAATATATTGGCATAAACAAAATTGATGTTAAGATACCTGCACTCTTTGTATTGTTCATTAATACTGCCAGTATTGTGTTTAAAGTTACTGTTGTTATTAGCTTATAGTGTATTGTGCTTCTCTGGTGTAAAAATTATTGTATATTTATGTTAAGTGATACTGTAAACTAAACGTAGCTTTCTGTAATGTTCCTCAAATAACTTTTTTCGCCTACTTCTTCTTCGTCCTTTCCTTCGCTTTTTTTCTCTTCCCTCTCCCTCACAAACTTTATCATTTATACTTTTTGACCCCTTCCCCTGTACGTCTTTTCTTTTCTCTTTCACGAAACTTCCCTTTCACTACTCAGTATAATATACTTCAGTTCTATTAATGTTTCGGCCCTAAGCCGCCATCCTGATTGAGGTTTTTCTGGGTTTACTCAATCGCTTAATGTGTATGCCGGGATGGTCCCTAGATTTGTTCTCCCAGACGTAAATGTACAGCTTGTCCTCCCCTCTTAAAATGTTACTACTCTAAATGTATGTAAATTCAGCGGTTAGGTGGAAGAGCAGGCCGTATGGCCTGAGCCTCGCCATTAATAAAGACATTATTATTATTATTATTATTATTATTATAATCTAAACCATTCACCAATACAAAAGCAGAGCTCTTTAATCCCTAGTGTTCCTGATGAAGTGTGTAATGAATTGTAAAAACACACATGCAGTATTTGCTAATAAACCTAACAAACCGATTGACAATTCCTTTCAATATCACTGCATCCTAGAAATTTCCTATTCCTCCAACCTTTCTTTTTCATATGAATCCCAAGATTCTTACCTGCAAAACTAATTTTTTTTTTAAAACAAGACGACACTAGAAAATTGATGCAAATACAAGTGAATTTTTCTTCCTCTCACTTACCTGGAAGCACTTGACGCAATATCTGGCCTGAGGAATGGATTTAATCTTACATCGCACACATGGCCACATAGGCACTGTCACGTCACTGTCCGAAGAATCCAAGTTGGAACTAGAACTATCAGCCCAAGAGTCTCTATCTTCACGGAGGTGGGCAGGCATTGACACAGTTGCTGCAGTAGCAGTATACAGCATATCCTGTTCAACAACAATATAAATCAATTTAAGGACAAATCCACACTAAAAAGCAGGATACCAAAATTTGTTTCTAGATTTCCTTCACCTTGGAAATCACTTACCCCTCTCCTTTACAAGATAAAAATATTGCAAGTTAACACAAAACCTATATCTGTTCCTTTCTGAGGAGGTACTCCCGAATTACATAGTTATGGTTTGGAAATTACAATGTGTTCCAGAGGTATAGGATGATGTTAAAATGGATGCTTGCTTATAATTTGGAAAATGGTAAACTTCTTTTCATTTTATAACATCAAGAGAATATTCCTTTGTGTATATTCTACCCCCTCCACCACCACCATAAGGATTCACAGACCTACATGGACTTCCTGAATTATCTTTCTTTGTTTTTCTCAAATGGATAAGTATATCAATTTTTGAGATCCACTTCAACACTTTTTCAAGAGTAAACCTTTACTACAATATAACAATTTTCTGTGCTTTCAGGATTGTATCATAAGTTTGAGGAAATGAATACAGAAATTTCTTTATATAGACATACTTTTTCTTGAAGGATATGCTACTAATTTTTTTGATAGGAAAAGAAAAATGACAGGCGAAACGTCGGCCTCTCAGCCAACGACGCAGCATCACCCAGACAGCCAAGAAGTCATCATCTCTAGCTGCAGAAGACTATGTGTACATAGGTAAGGTTTCCCCAAATTGATTTTGATTTGAGGTGCTCTTAATTGTGTGTGCCCCAATTAAATTCAGTATTAAAAAAATTCATTGGTATTCTACTATTCATTATAGTGAATTAACAATAAGGGAGTTTGAAATTTTTTAAAAGTTACACCCAGTATTATATATACATGAATAAAACACCTACAGAAAATTTTATGATACTGCACTGAAGGTTCGTAGTACAGTACAAAATCTCTTGAAAGCAAAATCCATTTTCATGAGATTTCCTACTCTATTTTATTTAGGAATGAATAACCAACAGAGCTAAGAAACAAGAACCTACTAGACCACAAACTAGACCTACTACACACACACATCAACAGTGAGTTCGTCAACAGTCATTCGTGTTTGAATTCTCTGTACACCTGTTTATGGAAGTCTTCACCAATTAAACAACCCACTAGTCAAAGAAACTCCTTCCCTAATGTATTAAACCTGTCTCAAAAACTGCTAAAAAACTGAATTGAAATTCTATTGCTAATAGCTAACCCTCAACACAGGACTTGCAAAACTTCAATACAAAACAGCAGACAGACAAATCAATCACTAAAATTAGCCATTCCCAAAGGACAAAAATATTTGACAATACAATACATATCATGTCCATGGGAACAATTTGTATCCAATGTATATACGCCACATGCAATATATATTTTTCTTTGGTTTACCTATACAACAGCAAGACAGTCAATCCCTAAGAATTTTACTAATAAGTTATACTTTAAAAATATTTTAAATCCAAAGTAAATTATACATCAACATTCTGAAAACAAGACCTGAACATCACTCCTCAGATTGAATTTCTGAACAGTCCATGTTAGTAACTAGCTTATTTAATTACGAGGTTGTATTTTCCTCAGTTTTAAAAATAAAGTAGTATGTAAAGAAACTAAATACCGTAGTTCAACTGGATTGCAATTTATTATTTACAAACTAAATCTTCCTCCTAACAAGACAATACAAATTTTGATTAAAGAATTGCAATGAATGTGTGTCTATAATGTCAAATCATTCTTATGATTAAACAATACAGAAAACACACCACTAACAAGAAACTGACAAGTTAAATAAACAGAATGTAATTACTATAACAATACCATTGACAAAAGATTCAAAGAGTCATTCTGGTATCAGTTAATCACAGCCCAGAATGAACCAATGATAAGCACTCCAGAAGTTCCAATAGCTTTGCTTCTTTCAGCCAGTTTTGATATCCTTCCACTAATTAGTGTTGTATTGGTGAATATAGTAAATGTGTTTATTAAAAGGTGTTAGCAACACCAGTTTTGCATTCAGAGTACAAATGCATTATCCCTGGAAAGTGTGTAATTTCACTGCAGCAAATCATCTCCTTCAACTGTAATCATCAATGCCTTTCTCACATTAAAGTAGTAAGTGAAATTTTCAAAAGATCTACAAGACAGTTTTGTCAAAGAATCCAATTCGGCAAGGCAAGCTCAAAAACATCAATAAAGCATCACAAAGTTTCATGCAACTCTTGAAGCATTCTAACACTTCCGAGAGGTAAAATTCAGACAGCATGAAACAGAATTTTAATTGAAAGCCCATTGAATAAACTTCCACAAAAAACTTCTAAAACTAAAAAAGCAAACTTCTTAACAGTATTCATTGATAAGAATGCAGCTACACAATTTCGAGATTTAACTCGATATTTTGGATTTCCCCCTTTCTCTGCACATCAAATAAATTGTTATTAAACAGTAGTTCCCAACATGACACTAATCTTTTTAATATGTATGTGTGTGTGTGTGTGTGTGTGTGTGTGTGTGTGTATGTATGTATGTATGTATATATATATATATATATATATATATATATATATATATATATATATATATATATATATATATGCGCTTAAAGACCCCTTCCCCAATAATGGATTTTATATAACAGTGAAATAACGATGAATTTGCCGTATTAGATTACAATACATTATTGCAACATTGACTTAGTAATAGATTAATTTAACGAATTGTAAAATAACAATTTAGAAGCATTTAAATATCATTAAAATAAACTTTATAATTAAAAAAAAATATAATCATGAGGAAGTACGAATCAGTGTGCACCACAAACTACTTGCAAGAAATGAATTTGATAATGCAAGGGCTTCAAATATTTGACATTCAATTTCAAATACATACTTGGCAGTGCCATGTCAAATCAATTGGGAACCACTGTGATAATTGTTATTACGCAACATTTACATTTCATCACAGAAAATTACATATTAATACTTTCAAATTAATAGCAATAGGAGAAACAGAAGAAATTAATTTTCAAGTGTTAAAACAACTGTATCTAACAATTCGATAAAAACCCCTTAATTTTAACAAAAATGTATATGTTTTTCTGGAATGTGAATAAAAGTAAAAATCAAATAGATGCTAACATCACTTCCAGATGAATCACAATTGCTCCATAGTTTCTCAGGCGAAGGGATAGATGTAACATCATATTCTTCAAATTCAACATCCGTGCTCACCAATTCATCAGAACTCCAGGAAGTATCACTTGTATCCTTAGCGGAAACTGAAAATTAACATTACATATTGTATTATACTATCAACTATTTTTTTTATCGATACCCGCAATTTAAGAACAGACATAAGAAACGACTGACTTCATCATTACATCCAAAATAAATTTTTTTCCCCTCGCTGAACGCGTGAATTGAACGTAAGACTTACCGGTTCCCGCCTGTTGAACGCTACATACACTTTCGCTGTTTTCATCAGTCGGTAGAGGTGATTCGGAATCCAATACGAACGTAATATGACAATTATTACGCTCGCACGAATGATCTATATCACTCCCTGCTCCTTCTTCTATACAAACAATGTGGATGTTAAAATCCTATTTCCTTCGCGCTCTCCAACGTTGAAATTAAGTGCAAACAAATACTACATACCATTCGGAAAATCGGGAGAATGGGGCCGTTTTCTTGATAGCGGCGTGGTGTTGAAGGGAAGCGTAGGTTGATTTGATGACATCTTCACACAAAGTATTTGTGAACTGAAGCACTCTGACAAAGGTATGAGACTATTACCGACAACTAGCATGCAAGCCACGTGCAGCACACAAGAACAGGTCTCAACTGGTTTCCGCTCCGGTGACCATGCTTGCCAACACGCTATTCTGGTGCGGACAGGCGGGAACAGGAAAGAAACCTTATAGACACAAACTGTCATTCCACGCACGGTGTACGAAATTTTTTACACCGTGTTCCACGCTAAATCTCACTCTTTATAAAAAATCACCTTTTTTTAGCGACTTGAAAATAGTTTTTACGAAATATAGGATTGAAAGTAGGTGAGAAGTATGTTTTCCTATTCCTCTGATCCGACTCATTTCAAAAATATTACCAATTATTATTTCGGAAATATCCTAGGCGTGCTCATGTTTAAACATTTTTCAAGCATCTGCCTTTTCCTAGAGAAAAAATGAAACGATACTATTAAACCTAGAAAGATGTACTTTTATCATATAGCTTTTGTAAACATATTATTTAAATATTAAAGGCTCCTACACACGTACCAATTTGTCGAGCAGACAGGCCAGTCAATACGACAAATTGTAACGAGTGGAGGTGGAGGCAAGTTGTGCAACAGAAATTTTACGAATACAAAGACGAAAATTTCTAGAAATCAAATTACGGATCAAATTTGGCAGAATAGTAAATAAAACACAAATTTCTTTTCGAAATCGGTAATGTAAGCGAATTTTGACAATAATTATGAGAATGCAACAAAAAGAAAAGTAATTGTTTTTATGTGAAAATTGCATACACCACAAGAAAATCATTATTAAACGGTTTAAAAACTCCCAGTGTTGCAGCGAGAGGCAGCAACTTTTGTGATTTTGAAACGTAATACGTCGTATATACAAGAAAATTGCAAATTTGACTGTAGAATTATTATGTACTATAACTTGCTCTTTTTCATAATTTTTCATTATTTTTTTCACTTCAATAATTAACAAATATTCAGTATTCGCTTGGACTAAATCTTTTATTTTAACTGAGTATTATTTGTAAAAATCTTTGTCAAAAATGTTAAAACCTGATGGTATTTTTCACTGCCGTAATAGAACACGGTTGCACATGAACTGGGCTCGGAAGATTAATATAAAAGATGTTTTCCTCACCTGCATTTAAACACTTGACTATAAGGGTCACAAGGTCACTGTGGTATTATACAGATATGACTTCAGCAGAAAGGGGTACTAACCTAACAATTGTTTTATAATTAACACTATAGGATATTCAATCCCTTCAATGTTTGTATTTCCACGTAAATGTTTCAAAGAACACTTAATTGGGGATGGTCCAATAGGCTGTTGGGGCACTCAAAATCATAGTTGACGGGTTACGAGCCCCGCCTTTTTATTGTTTATGTTATGAAATGCTTAAAAGAGCGTCCAGTTTTATTACTGCTGGTAATCATGTATCCCTCTATATGTAGACGTTTTGGATTTCTGAAAGGAAAGTGCGGTAGTTCTGGTTTTTATTTCAATTACACCCCTTAGGTGTGTCTCTATACAGCCCAATCAAAAACTATAGAAGATAAGAAAAGAAAAATATAGAGGAAACAATACAAGATCCAACATTTCGAAAAAAAGACAAATCTGAGGGTTCAGAAGATGAAGATATGTCTCTATGCCTAGTTTCTTTCATCTATTATACTTCAATTTTTTTTTAATTGGCTGATGACATGAGGTCATTGTTACACCTCCTAACTTTTTAAAAGTGGTAAGCACATTTCTTATGTCCAGGGGCCCTAAGAAGGAAGCGTTCGCGAATTAGTTAAAAATATTCATTTTATAACGTAGGAGGTCTAACAATGACCTAATGCCATCAACCCCAAAAAAATTCAAGTATAGCTATCTTATTTTTGTTTGCAGGGAATTTCCAAAACATTTATCATTACGGTTAAATAAATGAGATGAAAAGCAAGTGTCGTTAACCAGTGACTATCTTTCACTGACAATTTCACCAGTGATTATTATGCACTGACTACTGTGCCCACTCTCTTTGAAACTGCTTTTATTTTTAAAGTAATATTATTTCAAGTACAACAACAATAAGAACAAACATTTTTTCTGTGGATCTGAAATAAATAATTTATACGATATACGACCGAATCACTGTTCTTGTCAATACAATTTTCTTTCAATGCTAAACACATGCATGCATTTCTCTTTGAACCGGTGGCCACGACGATCACCTACTCTCCTCCTCTCGATGGATTAGGGGAGAGGGGATTAGGCGTACTTTCTGAGTTTGTCAAACAACCATGTTTGCTAATACAATTCGCTCTGCCTGCTGTAAGTTTCAATTTAAACTGATCCCCCAGTATAATACACATTTCACTTTTATTTCACATATCTGATCACATAGATGCTGAACGTTTAGAATGTCTTCTTCAGCTATTTCTGTGCCCATAGATATCTCAGCAGCTTCTTTCACCTGTGCTTCAACCTCTTCAGACAAAATGTCGGAGAGATCAGCTTCTAAGGCATGATCTCGAGTGCCTAAAATTATGAGATCACAATACAAAGAGTAGTAATGATTGATCGTTTTTTGTGTCTGTATAAATAACACCCTTCGTATATTAATTTACAGAAGGTAAAGGTAATATATTAATTTTAGAAAAAGGAAATACAGTGGATATGTAGAACTCTTGCCTTGATAATTATGTGAACACACCAAAGTAGTAAACCGTTATGACTTTAATGACCATTGTTTAGAGAAATTGAATATCAGTCTAAAACTGAATTATTATTTCAAAAATTGACCACAAATAATTAACACAAAATTGCGAAAATAAAATAACTAGTGATACTCACCAATAACTTTAATGACCTTCACATACAAGACATTGTCATTCAAAATTTTACCAAGTTCTGGAAAATGCCACCCATACCACTCTCGAGTTCTCAATTCCTCATCCAAATCATCTAGCCAGCCCACTGCCTGAACAATCATTGTATCAACCTTATCAGGGCTGAATTCCAGCTTGTACCTTGACAAACTGGAAGAAAAAAAATGCATTGCATTACTGCCTTAAATTAATGTATTTTCTCTCCATTAGCATTTCAACATATGTAATGCGTTATTTGTGTATATAAAGTAGTGACTGTAAGCCTGATCTAGACTACATGGATGATGATTAAGTTGTACAAAGTCACAGTGTTCAAAATCTCTCATTTTCTCACAATGTTTGAAATCTTGTTTTCTTCCGCACCTTAAAGAGCTTAAGGCAGACTGATTTGTAATTGAGGCCAAACCATACCAATATATGTCCCAGCCTGTCTGTGCACACTCTCTCCAACAATGCTGTAAAATACCGAGGTAGATAACTTATTGAACATCCCTCCTACTCATGTACGTAATCATTTACATGAACGTCATTTCAATACGCATTAATATACGTTGGTTACGTTAATACACAAGTACGACTGTTCATTCAAGATAGCAAAGTTCAAACAAAATTAAATAATGCCAAATGCTATGAAATTCATAACCAAAAGCAACCATTAATACGCACTGTGATAAATATGATACAATAATAGAACTAACCTTAAAAATGGCATAACCTGCTGCTGTTTCAAATAATACAAGCATGGTTAACACACACTATCAAACCACACACAACAATAGGGAGCTTTAGCGCCACGCGTAAGGTGGCGTCGTTATGCACAAGACGACACGTGACACGCGACGTAACACGATCATAAAGAACGACGTTGAAATGAGTTTTAGCAAACGCAACAATCCTTATAGCTCGCTTATGCTTTAAAACAAAATACGTGTTTTAAGCGTATGTCAAAGAAATTGCATACTATTTCAAAGAGTAAAGCAACTGGTGACGGAAGACCAGTCTCTTTCTCTTTGCATAAGAACTTCTGACCGTGCACAACAAGCAGAGAGTATAGTATATTACGAGAGAACACCAGGAGAACACGTGCGAGCGAATAGGAGCTGAAGAAGTGAGATTGCAAGGTACATGATTACATTATTAACCGGTATATTATTATTATTATTGTTGTTATTATTTATTATTATTATTTAAATGCTATACATTCTACATAATATATTATTACAGGTCTGGAAAATAAAATCATGCAAGAAGCATTAAATTTTCTTGCCTTGTGCGATGATGAAGAAGCATTCGGAGATTTTGAAGTGGCTTTGCTTCATAATATTGAAAATAGCGTGCGAAATGTTGATAAGGTATATGATCGTTTAGATTTACGAACGTTAGATCCTGAAGAATGCACCCTCATGTTCAGGTTTGAGAAGGAGCATTTACCAAGATTAGCGGCAGCATTGAGTGTCCCTTCAGAGATACGTACCAGAAACCGACATAGCATAGGAGGTAAATTATTAGTTGAGCTAATTACATTAACGAATTTCCGTTATATATCGTGTATGGTGCTTCTAATTGCAGGTGTAGATGCATTGTGCATCCTCCTTCGCCGATTGGCGTACCCCAGTAGATTAACAGATTTGGTACATTATTTCGGCATTTCATCCACATACATTTCTATCATATGTTACATTAACGAATTTCCGTTATATATCGTGTATGGTGCTTCTAATTGCAGGTGTAGATGCATTGTGCATCCTCCTTCGCCGATTGGCGTACCCCAGTAGATTAACAGATTTGGTACATTATTTCGGCATTTCATCCACATACATTTCTATCATATGTAAAAATGTGATGAATGTAATTTTGGAACGGAATAAGGAATTGCTATTGAGAATCCAATCGAATTCTTGGCTCCACAGGGAGAAATTCGAATATTACGCACAGGTAAGAATCGTGATAGTTCATCTTCATACCTTAAAGTATTTCATATTGTCACACTGTGCGGTACAATTTTATGTTCAGGCTATTGCCGCAAAAGGGTGTCCCATTCCTAATTGCTGGTGATTTATAGATGGTACTGCTCGAGCTATTTGCAGACCATCTATTAATCAAGAACATTACTACTCTGGACACAAACGGAAACATTGCCTGAAGTATCAATCTGTATTGTGCCCAGATGGCATTATTGCCAATCTTCAGGGTCCTTGATGTTTCACTTAAAAGCGTGGAATAGAAAATTTATTACATTCAATGGTGTTCAGTGATTTTAGTTATATCAGTAATACAATTTTTCTTAGAGAACATCAACTTTGCCAGTAGAATGTTTTATATGTATTTATAGAGAGAATGAAAATAAATGCATGTTGTCTTTGAATATAACTAAAATATTTAAACATCCTTTTGTCATTTCCAATTTTTTAGAAAGTGAAAAGGCCTTTATCATAAAGGAGGAAGGATGACCTGCAGCATTTTCTATCACAGCACTACATACCTTTAAGAGTCTTCTTTTGAAAACTTCTGAAGTAATTGTTCAGAAAAGGTACTGTTAAACATAAGTTTTGTTGAATTAATCATAGAATAAGGCAGTTTTATTTTTTGCATGATTTTGATACAATGTGATTGCCAATGTTTTAATGATTGGAAAAATCATATCAATTAATGTGGGTGCAGATATGTTGTAGATGAAATGATTGAAGAAACAAAATATTGTCTAGAGTTATTTTTTGCCGAAAATTTGTTAATATAAAGTACTTATTCATTCTGTACATTGCTTTAGTTGGAAGAATTATATGACACACGTAGAGAAAATTATAGAAGAAAATTGGAAAGTCAGGATGCTTCAGGGTTTTCTGTCATAGTAAATATTCAGGAAGACTTTGATGATAACGTTCCTCGTGCTGTTCCCCTGCCTGGGCTCTGATGTTTCTACTTAGGAGAGATATGGTCAGTATATTTACATGTTTAATGCAGTATATTTCATAGGTTTGAAAAAAGATTTGACATAACTCTTTGTTCTTCTCAGGTGCAGAATTCAAAGTTTGTATTATTCCATCGAGGGCAAGTAAGTGGTTACATTCCAGGTGAAATAGTGAATCTTTATTGTTTTTAAGCTGATCTTGGCTTACTGAAATAAATATGCCTTTGAAATAAATGCTCCTTTGCTTGCTTCCCAAAAGTAATGTAGATTTTTGCCCTCCATATGGTTAGGTGTTTTTTTAAGGTGTCCTTCTCGGAAGATATAACTAGACACTTCATTATATCTGCACATGTTAACTTCCTTTGTAAATTCTTTTTAGAAATTATTGTATAATTTTAAATTTTTTATTAAAAGAAAGAAGTTTTTCAGTTAAAAGAAGTTCATTTTTTATGTATATGAATCAGGTATATAAAATGATGTGTGAATGAAAGTATGCGAAGAAAAGGTTTGATTGTGAATGAATGTGTTGAAAATATATTTTAATAACATTCATTCACACTCATCAAAAATTAACTTCAAGTAATAGAAAAATTAGTTCTTTTAATAAAAAAGAATTAGAAATGCAGATTCAGTGAAAATAAAAGTTTTATCTTTTGAGCAGTATGCTAGTTTCTCGTATTGTACATCTTAAGGCAATACATTATTAAAATTATCAAAATCGGCTGTTAGGACTGCTTTGATAACCAATAAAGTGTTGTCATATAAGAAGATACAATACGTACATTGTTTATTGTTTTATCCTCTTGGTAAAAATTAAAATGTATAATTTTCAAAATTTTTACTCCTCACCCTGGTAAATGTGGTAGGCTGAGGCTGGGGATGTTAATAGTAGGTTGTGAATATTTTCTAAAAGGACTTAGGAAACTCATTTTGATTTTGTATAGTTGGACTTTAAGTTATCTAAGTGGATAAAATTTATTGAACTTCAAATGGGTTCGGTGGAAATGTTGTATCCTTCAAATAAATAATCATGCAAATAAAGGGAATTTTTTCACTTATACATTTTTTTTTATGTTACCTTTCACCTAATTTGTGATTGACTTTTATATTATGTAATAAAGTTATTGAAGGTATGAAACATTTCAATTTTCATTTCTAAGGCTAAAACTTGCACAGTGATCATGAAAAACCATTTATCTTTCATTAATTTGAATATACTATTTAATATCCTTTGAATGACAGGGGAGTACAATAATTTATAGCAGTTCTTGTAATATAAATGAATAATACTAATATACCTCCTAGGAAGATTAGAAATAGGATGTAGGAGAATCAGAATGAGTAAGAGATTGATCCTGTTATTATACAAATTATTAATGTTTGGATAATAATAAGTAGGGTAATAGCTAGTGGATGATTTATTATAATAAAAAAGGTGTTGATTATTAATATTATTATGGTAAATATAAGTAAATAAATATCAGAGAATAGTTTAATTAAAATACTAGTTTTGGGGATTGGTGATAGATAAATTTATCTTTCTCTGAAGTTTTAAAAGATGTTCTTAATTTTGGTTTACAATACCAATGTTTTACATTAAACTATTAAAACTTAATGTTTGCATTTTTTTGTTTAGTAGTAGTAATGTTTTGTTATTTTAGTGGTATCTGGATTTATTGTTCTAAGCGAAAGCTTATATTAATTATTTTATTAAGTTTAGAATATATAGTATTATTTACTTTTTTTTATCGATGTTTCGACTAGGAGAGTTTCAGAATGAATTATATCTTTCAATAATTTATCTGGTATTTGCGGTTTGTGAAGGTTCTTTGGGGCTGGGGATTTTAATTTTTGTGGTTCGTTCTCATGGGAATGATTTTTTCTGTCTTTAATAGTATTGCAATGTTAAAATTTATTATAACATTTTTGTTTATGATTCCTCTTTCTTTTTTAAAAGGAATGTTTTGATGAGTGGTTCGATTTTTATTTTTTTTTTTGATAGCTTTTTTATTTATGTTATCTATTAACTTAAGTGGAAATATTGAAGGTTTAAGTTACATGTTAGGATGTGATTTATTATCTTATGGTTTAATTTTATTGAGATTTTGAATTTGTGGTTTAATAATTATGGCAAGAGTTTCTATCTATCAATATCATTATTATTGAAATTATTTGGTTTTATAATTATTTTTTTAATATTAATATTAATATGTGCTTTTTCAAGAACTGATATATTATCTTTTTATATTTTTTTGAAGGTAGATTAATTCCTACGTTATTTTTAATTTTAGGGTGGGGTTATCAGCCTGAACGTGTTCAGGCTGGTATTTATTTATTGTTTTATTCGTTGTTGGCTTCTTTACCTTTATTGAATGGTTTATTAATTTTTTATAAGATAAATGGAACTTAATATTTTTATGGATTTTGAGGTGATGAAGTCAGTAATATATATAGCGTTTTTAGTTAAAATACCTATATTTATGGTTCATTTATGATTACCTAAGGCCCATGTTGAAGCTCCTATTTCTGGTTCTATAGTATTGGCGGGTGTTTTGTTAATGTTGGGTGGTTATGGATTAATGCGTGTTTTTGGTATTATAGTATTTTGTTGTTTAAAATATAATTTTATTTGAATTGGAATTAGATTAATTGGAGGCTTTTTAATGGGATTAGTATCTTTAAAATCATTAATTGCGTGGATTTAAAATCATTAATTGCTTATTCATCTGTTGTACATATAGGTATAGTTTTAAGTGGTTTAATGACTTTGAATTCTTGGGGCTTTTGTGGTTGTTATTTAATAATAATTGGGCATGGATTATGTTCTTCTGGTTTATATTGTTTATAAAATATTATTTATGAGCGATTAGGGAGTCGTAGATTGATTATTAATAAGGGATTAATATGTTTAATAGCTACATTAACATTA
Source organism: Gryllus longicercus (assembly GCA_038098605.1). Taxonomy (NCBI): domain Eukaryota; kingdom Metazoa; phylum Arthropoda; class Insecta; order Orthoptera; family Gryllidae; genus Gryllus; species Gryllus longicercus. The sequence goes on from JAZDUA010001124.1 coordinate 179,082, forward strand.
TGATGATTTTTATTAAGATCATCTAGTATAGCGGTTCCTCCTCCTTTAAATTATTGGCAGAAATTAGATTAATTAATAGAATTATGTCATGAAATTGATGAAGAATATTTTTAATTGCTTTAATATCTTTTTTGGGAGCTGCTTATAGATTATTCTTATTTTCTTATACTCAGCATGGAATAAACTTTTCTGGTTCATTTAGTTATGTGAATGGATATTTTCGTGAATATTTATTGTTATTTTTGCATTGATTTCCTTTAAATATTTTGATTTTGCGTGGGGATTATTTTCTTAATTGTATTTAGCTTTATTAGTTTAATAAGAATGTTGATTTGTGGAATCAAAGGTATATGATAGTTAGTATGTTAGGCTATTAATTATAATAATTTTATTTGTAAATTATCTTTTGTTGTTTTATTTTCAATGTCAATAGTAATATTTTTTGGGGTTGGTTGTCTGTGTTAATGATTATGTGATTTTTTGGATTGAAATATTGTAACTTTAAATTCTTGTAATATTGTCTTAAGAGTTCTTTTAGATTATAAATCATTACTGTTTATGAGATTTGTAATATATATTTCTTCTTTAGTAATTTATTATAGAGATAGATATATGATGGGTGATCATAATCTATCTCTTTTTTTTTTATTTTGGTATTGATATTTGTGTTATCTATAATGTTTTTAATAATTAGTCCTAATTTAATTAGAATTTTTTTGGGATGAGATGGTTTAGGATTAGTTTCTTATTGTTTAGTAATTTATGATCAGAATGTAAAGTCTTATAATGCTGGTATAATTACAGCTTTATCTAATCGTATTGGTGATGTAGCATTATTATTATCGATTGCTTGAATAATAAGATATGGTAGTTGAAATTATTTATGAGTAAATAATTTTGGGAATTTGGATGTAGAAATGTGATATTTAATTGTCTTAGTTATTATAGCAGCTATGACTAGGAGAGCTCAAATTCCATTTTCTTCTTGACTTCCGGCAGCTATAGCTGCTCCTACACCTGTTTCTGCTTTGGTTCATTCATCAACCTTAGTTACGGCTGGGGTATATTTGCTTATTCGATTTGGTATAATTATTGAAATGTATTCAATGAGTGATTTTATATTATTTATTGGTTGCTTAACTATATTTATGTCTGGTTTAGGTGCTAATTTTGAATTTGAATTGAAGAGGAGTATTGCTTTATCTACTTTAAGTCAACTAGGTTTAATAATAAGAACTATTGTGTTGGGTTATTATGATTTGGCTTTCTTTCATTTATTAACTCATGCATTATTTAAGGCTTTATTATTTATATGTGCGGCTGTTATTATTCATGGGATAAATGATCTTCAAGATATTCGTGTAATGGGTGTAATTGTGAATCAGATGCCTTTAATTTCTATTTGCTTTATAATTTCAAATTTGGCTTTATGTGGTATACCTTTTTTATCTGGTTTTTATTCAAAGGATTTAATTTTGGAGTTAAGATTAATACGAAATTTTAACTTATTAATTTTTGTATTGTTTTTTCTTCTACTGGATTAACTGTTTGTTTTACTTTTCGGTTGCTTTATTATGTAATGGTGGGTGAATTTAATTTTAAGAGATTACATTGTTTAGGAGATGAGAGTTATGGATTTATTGGTCCTATATTTATATTAATATTTATATCTGTAATTGGTGGTTCATTATTGTCTTGATTAATATTTAATACTCCTAATTTAATTTGTTTACCATTTTATATGAGGATTTTGGTGTTGGTTGTTAGTTTTATTGGTGGTTGAATTGGTTTTGAATTATCAATATTGACAAATTATTGTAGATTTAGTTTAAAAAATTATTGTTTTGTTGGATTTTTAGGATCAATATGATTCATGCCTTATATATCAACTTATATAATTAGATCATATCCTTTATATACAGGTTTAAGTATTGTTCGTGTGATTGATTATGGTTGAAGAGAGGAATTTGGAGGTCAAGGATTATTTATATTTTTATATAAGGTAAGAGTTTTTAATCAAGAGTATCAATTTAATTATTTTATGTATTATTTGTTAAGTTTTATGGTTCGGATATTTATTTTTATTATTATTATTTTAATTTGTAGTGATAATTATATTTTTTAACTTAAATAGCTTATATTTAGAGTATAACATTGAAGATGTTATGGAGATAATTATTCTTTAGGTGATTTTATAATTAATTGAAACCAAAAAGAGGTATATTATTGTTAATAATATCATTGAATTATAAATTCCAATTAAGGAAATAAGTTGTACAAAAGTGAGCTGCTAACTTTTCTTTTTAGCGGTTAAATTCCGTTGTTATTTCTAGTTTATATTGTTTATAATAAAACGATATGTTTTCATTATACAGAAAATGTTTAAATATTTATAAATAGTTAAGGATTAAATAATCTTTCTTTCAGGTCGAAACTGAATGCATAATTGCTTCTTAATTGAGATTAATTGAATGATCAATACTTTTTGAATGCAACCCAAATGTTATATTTGACTATAATCCCTATTCGGCTCATTTTAAGGCACATTGATTTCATTCATGACATAATCCTATTAGTAAGATGATAATAAAGAATATTAATGTAAATAATCACTGTAATGGGTTTGATGAAAGTTGAATGATTACTGTAGGTATAATTAAGGCAATTTCTACGTCGAAGATTAAGAAAATAATTGCAATTAAGAAGAATCGTAGTGAGAATGGTAAATGTGCGGATCTTTTTGGATCAAATCCGCATTCAAATGGTGAAATTTTTTCTCAGTCTAATATGTTTTTTTTTTGATAAAATTATTGATAATGATATTAAAATGGTTGTGAGAGTTAAGGTGAATATAATAATAATAGAGGTAATTAGGATTACTTATTTTGATAATCAATCCTTTTAATTGGAAGTTAAATATACTAAATAAGTTAACTACCTCATCAATAAATTGAAATATATAGGAATAATCATACAATATCTACGAAGTGTCAATATCATGCTGCTGCTTCAAATCCGAAGTGATGATTGGATGAGAAATGGAACATTATGTGTCGTATTAAACATACTGAAAGAAATGTTGTTCCAATAATAACATGGAGTCCATGGAATCCTGTTGCTATAAAGAATGATGATCCATAAACAGAATCTGCAATGGTAAATGGTGCTTCAATATATTCATATGCTTGAAGAATAGTAAAGAAGATTCCTAAAATAATTGTTAATAATAATCCTTGTGTGGTTTGTCTATAATTATTTTCTATTAGACTATGATGAGCTCATGAAACTGTAACTCCTGATGCTAGTAAGACAGCTGTATTTAGAAGGGGGATTTGTATAGGATTGAGTGGTGTAATTCCTATATGTGGCCAAATTATACCTAAATCAATGTTGTTCTATGAAAGAACGCTCAGAAGAATGAAATAAAAAAAATACTTCTGATACAATAAGTAAAATTGTTCCTCAACGTAATCCTAGCTTGACAACTGATGTATGTATACCTTGATATGTTCCTTCTCGTGTAATATCTCATCATCATTGAATTATGGTTAATAAGGTGATTAGAAATCCAATTGAAATAATGGTGAGAATATATTGATGGAATATACTAACTAATCCTGCTGCTATTGTTATAGCTCCAATAGCTCCTGTAATGGGTCATGGTCTGGCATTAACTAGATGAAATGGATGATTTTGATGAGTTAACATTAATTTACTTCTCTTGAATATAATGTAGTTAATACAGCAAATACGTATGATTGAATAATCGAAACTTCTAATTCAAGAATTAATAGTAGAATTTGTGATAGAATAAGGATTTGAATTAAAATAGTTGAATTTATAATTATGGGTCCTGTATTACCTAATAAGGTTAATAAAAGATGACCTGCAATTATATTAGCAGCTAGTCGGACGGCTAGAGTTAAAGAGCGAATTACATTTCTAATTGTTTCAATACATACTATAAAAGGTATTAAAATAGGTGGGGTTCCTTGAGGAACTAGATGGGCAAATATGTGTTGAGTATTATTGATTCATCCATATACTATAAATGTTAATCAGAATGGTAGTGCTAAAGATAAAGTAAATGTTAAGTGACTTGATCTTGTGAAAATATATGGAAATAGTCCTAGGAAGTTATTAAATAAGATTATTGAAAATAAGGAAATGAATATAAAAGATCTTCCTATATTTATTTTTCCAATTAGTAGTGTCTTAAATTCGGAATATAATGTATTAATTAATAAATTTCAAATTACTAATCTTCGGTTAGGAATTAATCAGTAAATCAGGAATAATATATCTGATACAATAATATAATAAATCTTCGGTCAGGAATAAATCTAGTATATATATATATAAGATCTTATATAACAACGGAATAAAAAAACATCAATCCGCACGAAAGAACAATCTATAATAAAAAAAAAAAGATTATACTTTCGTAATTAGATTGATGTTTTATATTCCTAATATTAACTATATTAAATATTCTTATTAATATAAGATTAAATTGAACCAAGATCTTTAAAATTTACATTAAATAAGTAATGAAATGCCTGAAAAAGGGTTATCTTGATAGGATAAATCATGTAATTTAATATTACTTTCATTGAATTTAATAGAATTAAACTATTACTTAAAAATTCAAAATTTTTTGCACATCATACACCAAAAATCAATAAAAAGATAAGCTAATTAAGCTAATGGGTTCATACCCCATTTATAAAGGCAATAATCCTTTTCTTTTTAATTTCTACATTTAATCCTTCAAAATCATTATTCTTGATAATATTAATTTTAGGTACAATAATTTCAATTAGATCTAATTCATGACCAGCCACATGAATGGGTTTAGAAATTAATTTGCTAGCTTTCATTCCATTAATATCCTCAAAAGATAATATAATATCAACAGAAGCAGCTATAAAATATTTTATTATTCAAGCTATAGCTTCATCTATATAATTAACTTTTGTTTCCTATAAATATCTGTCCTACAAATAAATATCAGAAGGATTATCAAGAAACATGCCTTCATGTAGTAGGTGTATGTTTTTGTGAGACTGAGTTTCCCTATTGTTAATTATATTCCATAATGTTTTAGATTTATTTGTTGAGTTGTTAACTTTATTATTTAATTGATAAGTTTTCTCATTCATCAGTTTTTCCCTATTGTTTTTTATACTTTTCATTATAAAACAGGTCCTTAGTATCTCTGAACAGGTCATACATGTTTTTTTATTTTTCTAGGAACAAGAATTTCATTTGGAAGCTTAATTTTGGGTTTTTTCGCTCCATTAATTTGCCTCTTAATAATGGGACATACAATATTCAATTTTGTACTCAGGAATAAGTTCCATTTCTCATTGGTATCACTACTATTGTGTACTTCAGTCCATTCCTCTTTTAGGAGATGTTCATTTAACAAATGTAGTTTATTATCGCTGGTGTCACGGGTGAATGTGTATTTAGGTAGTTCACGGCTAATGGGGCAATTGATTATTTCAATGATTTGTGCAGGGTGATCAGATAGATGAAAATCAATATTATAAGAGTATTTATACATTTCAATGTTTGTAATGATGTGGTCTATGGTAGAGCTGGAATGGGTTGTAATACGTGTTGGCCCTAATAACTGTACATCATGTATATTGAAGCTCTTTATTAAATCATGTAGTTCATTATGTTCAATATTAATGTTCAGATGTCCCAAAATAATTAACTTGACTATTGTTGTTGCCTATAAGTTTAGTTAAATGTTCTACCAACCTGAGTAGAAAGTCATTAACGCTCGAATTTGGGGATCTATAAATGCCTATGATTTTTGTTTCCTTTCATTGTGTTGACATCTACACCTGCTACTTCAATAGTCCCGATGCTCATATCTCTAATCCAGTCTATTGATTTGCAAATTAAATTTTTCTGGACTATTATTGCAAAATATTATTATTATTATTACTATTATACTGCAATCACACTCGTGGTAGGAAATACTCTTATAGAAATGCCGAGTCTAATGTCAAAATACCCTAACATGCCTGTTCATAGTTTCTGATATTATTATAATACTTACGTTCAAGAGTATACTGATAGTTAGTAGTCTTTAAACATTGGAAGAAAGAACCAAATTATTTGATTTCAGGCATGGTCTTTTGTTTACTACATTCAAAAGGGCGTTCCAGGATTAACTTAAGTATTTCGATTTGAATTCCCACCTCCAGCTTGATAAACATCTGAAAAACATAGTCGCACGACGCGCGTGCTTGCAACTCAAATTATACTGGCAACTACTGTGGGTCGCATGACACACGTGCTTGGCAAAGAGTGACGTCGATGCTAGTCTTGGCTGGCCAATAGCAAACACCCAGCCGTGACGTCACCGTTAGCTAGGCTGATGGTGGGGTGAAATGTGCTGTCAACTGAAGCCTACCCCTCTCTTTGGAGTCAAAGAATCGACAGCTGGAGCTCAGTTTCAGCAGTATATTACTCTCTGGTTTCAGCATACTCAGGCTGAAACAGGTGTAAAGCCTTCTACCCTGCCGCGCGCCCCGCGTGGAAATTTTGGCGTCTCTCTGATGGCTGGAAAACAGACCCGCGCAATACAGACATTTGTGCTGCACTAAATACTTTTTCCTTTCCCATTTATTAGTCCATCAGTAGTCCAATAGTTCATTTATCATGAGTAATACTTAGCGTTAGACAGAATGAAATAAAACAATAATGCACTGTCATTGTAAATATATATAAAATGCAATGAACCTCCATTCATATCACAGGACAGGAACAAAAACTGTTTGGGAGCATTTATAAAGGAAAATTAAAAACATGAGATATTTTCATTTTTGTGTTATTAAAACAGGTCAGTGGTGTAGTTCGTTTGCTATTACTAAACAGATCAATTCACAAGAAAACAGTAAAAAAATTAAATAACCCAATTTCTTCTGTTCTCCCTATATGGCAAAATAGTTCCTATCATTAAATGTGAACTTTGTGAGTGAAATTTTTGAAGTTGTATCAAAATGTCATAATAATAAATAATGATAATAAATTAATAAAGGCAGACACAGGCTTTATATCATTGTGCAAAAAAATCACACAAACATAATTTAAAATTGTGTTGTAAAGTTTGATCTTTCAAATGACAACAAACTGATGTTTCTAAATTTGTCACAGATACATTAGTACTGAATAACTTAACACGTACATCATATTAAGACTAAGACTTAGATTTAACCAATGTCTGATAAATCATTTTTACAAATATCAATCACACAATATAATATAGAGACAAACTCAGTGCAAAAATATCAAGTATTTTTCAGGGTAACACAATCCACTTATATTAAAATATCATTTTACAAAGTCAGTTTGTGATGTCTGGCAGTCAGGGCACATTCGCTTATAATAAAGACAAACGAATCAAACTAAAAAAAACTCAAGTCTTCTAAATAACTGATGACTTTTAAACTAAATTTGAAAATTGCACCCTTTTTATGAATTTATAATTAATAATAAGAATTTCTCTGACAAAATTAAAATCTAAATAAGACTTTAGTGCAAACAATGAAATAATTTCCAGTTCAGTACGTTACCGCTTTTTATTAATACCAAGTCATATTGACAATGGAAATGTCAATTAATAAGTATAACAATAAGCAAATAATATGAAATAAAAGAATTTCGAAATTAAAATCATAACCAGGGTACAATTTTTCCAATTTAATATTTTATTCTAGGAAACTATCTGAAAAAAATTAAAAAAAACAACAACAAAATTTGCATGGGTACAATTAGATAACTGTGTCAATATCATTTAACTCCTTTTTCATGGCAGTGCAGGAATTGTTAAGGTTTTTGACTAGTCTCACTCAAGAAAATCTCTGCAATTTTTTTCACATCAAACCAGGATTGAAACATATCTTCTGAAGAAAATGAATACAAAAGTTTTGCTTGTTCAGCATTTCAAATATTATATCCTCAAGCTTTTTTAGAGGAGCCTTCACAAAACTGTTGAACATAGCTTTTTAAATGTCTTCTATTGAAGACGGTTAAGGAAATTCCAGTGCAGTGTCATTTTAAAGCTACCACTGCAAATACAGATGAAAAGCATGCTCTCTTTTTCATCTCAAAGGACTGGTTATTGTAAGCAATTGCCCTACAATAATATGTTCCCAAAAAGCATTATGTGAGCTCATGCTCATCTATTCATTTATTTCAGACGATTGTATCTACCACTAAATATTACACTTAATTTCCTAGAATTCACAGTTGACTTCAAAACAGTTGATTCACATGCTGGAGGGCCTTTCAGAAGGAAATGGAAAGAAATCTACTGGAGAGTTTGTTTTAGAAAAAAATCCTTTTGATGTAAATATATTGCTTGTGAATTGCAAAGATGTCAGTACACACACTGAGACAATGGAAACATACTTACCAGGAACACCTGAATGACTACCATCTAGGCTTATTGATATAGCCAGCAGGAATAGGCAATTAACTTGCAGTACATAATGATGAAGTAACCTTTCTCCACAAAATATTACGAAGTTAACCACATTTGGTCATTTCTATATTAAATCAATTTAAATTGTTAGAAAGCTGATAAGGTGTTCTTGGCATAATTAAGTGGTGAAATACTTGAAATCAATTTTGTCAACTTCCTTGAATCGCCAATCTATAAATAATATAATAACATACCAAATAAATACTTAATAATAAGATAAAACAAACAATACAATTAATAAACGTAAGTGAATGAATTAGAAAATGAAAATCAATCCATTAATTTCTAAGACCAAACCATCTCTAGGGTCTTGTGCCTAACTGTCTCTACCATAGATGACAAACACATTTTGAATGTTTTTAGAAAACTCACACACAGACAGTGAACCTAACATCCATCTGCTCACAAATATGTGGCTTTCCTTGCAATGATTCACAAGACAACTTTCAAAACGAAACACACACTATCAACTCCCATCAATGGAGCAGCCTCATTGACAGCATACTATACCACAAATTAAATAAAATAAAAACTGAGAATGTATATAAGCCTCCCCCCACTCACCCAGAAACCATGAAAATTTATTTATTCCATTCTTTGGAAAAATATCACAAAAAGTAGCTCGCATTCCTCATAAGTACAATTTGCATGTTTTCTTAACTACACAAGAATCTCTCAAACACCTCTTCCCTTGCAATCATATTCACGGTACATTCAAGAGTTAATGAATTCCACTGCCGCAATTGTGAAGTTATACATAGACCATACAGGCAAAGCTCAATGCCAGAGTTGAAAATCATTTACAAGTGTAAAAACAATACAAACATATCACTTTGCTACAAGTCATATCAACACAGAACACACTTTTAACCTGTCTAAGACCTTGCAATTTTTGAGATGGAACAAGCTTCTCTCAAATTACTTCGAATTTGGCGCCTTGTCTTGTTAAACAGGGCGTTTGATGTTCTTTGAAGGCGTTTGAGAGGAAAGGATGATACATTTTAAAGTTGGCGCGTCGGAGATAGTCTAAATTTTCTCCAAAAAGCCGCGCCATTTCTCCAAAATTTCTTCTCTGCCGACGGAACATTCATTCCTTCATGCAAGGTCCTTGGAGTCGATTATCAACTTCTTTCTATTAGTTCGGAGCGCCACCGGAAGATCGCACCAGCTGCTGGAGGGCTAAGATCTCCCGCTAAAAAACCCGCGCGTCGGAATCGCTCCAAACCCGTTATTTCCGGAAATTGTTTAAAACAATTTCGAGAATTTGCAATAACAAATTCGCGGCGTATTTTTTTCCCGAAAGGCGCTCGTCTCCTGCGTCCGATGCAGTAGACCGCGAAGCGCTCGGACAGCTGGGAGCGGAGCGGCGGGTTTTTAAGTTTCACCCCCCTCCCCGTTCACCCCCACCCCGATGACGCAACGCCTTTGTTCCGGCGCGAAGGTAAAAAAAATTCGCCAAAAATCGGGGAATCGTAGCGGAACCGCAAAACCTCGGCTACCGACGCGACCGAGGGCGCCCGACACGACGCGCTCGTCGGCGAACACGTACGACCGCTCGGTTCGACGCCCGGGGAGTGCACTTTTTTCGTTTTCGCGTCCGCGCTTCGAGAAAATTCCCTCCGATACCTATCGCGATTGCGCGTCCGACCCCGCAAGCGGAAAAATTCTGGAAAATTTACTTTCGCCGCAATTAAATCGCCAAAGTCACGCTTTCCGCCCGCCTCGTACCGCCCACGCACGACACCCGGCGGCGGGGGAGAGGTCGCTCCCTACGCAACGGGCGGCGCGGAACCCGACGCGCGTGACGAAATTTCTCCCCGTTTGTTATTTCGAGAAATTGTTTAAACAATTTCGCGAAAACGCGACGACGGTTTGTCGTACCGCGCGAAGCGCAACTCTAGGGACGCGGTAGAAGGCATCGGTGGAAACCGCACGTCGCTATCTCGATCCGTTCGGCCGCTGTATTATTCCGAAGAAAGCACGCTTTGTTGTAACGGTCGCGCCACGTGGTTGGCGAGGTTTTCGTTTTTTTCGCGGCCGAACGGCGCCTCCTACGGTTTGGCGCTTTATGTACTTTTCCGTTCTACCCGCGCGGGCGCGTCTCGGGAAAAATCCCCGGCCCCGTCGGGGCTCCGGGTTCGAAGCCCTGGCGCGTTCCTTTGCTTTTTCCCCTCTGAAGAAGGGCTCCGAAAATTCACCCCGACGCGCCTCGGCGAGCCGAAAACGAATCCGCAAACCGCGCGTCTCTATCTTCTTCGTTCGCCCGCAAAAAATCGCAAAAGTCCTCTGCGGAAGCCGATTTCGCGACGACCTACACGCCGCTCCGCGGCTCGGAGCGAGTCGGCACCGGCACCGATCGACAGACGAGCTTCCGCTCTATAGGATTCCGGAGTATCGAGACCCTACCCCTAAAAACCTAGAAGTTATGAGTCGTTAAAGTTGATAACTTTTGTGTTTTTCTTCGGGGACTCTGTTTTTCGTGAAAACCGAGGCAGGGTTCTGGTGTACAGAGGTTACCGCGTTTTTCGGAGAAGGACGTTCGGCGGCGCGTCGGAATCGTACCGTTTTCTCACACTTTCACGTAAATCGGACGGGGAACTCGAAAAAAATGTTAAAAAAATTCCAGGTCGATTGTTTATAACAATTGTTTAAACAATTTCTTTTGTTTACGGCGCGATTCGGTCGCCGATTTTTTTCTAGACGGGCGGCGAGAATCCGCGTCCGACGCCGCCCGCCGCGACGCACTGCGACCGCCCTGAGCGACGGGGGCCTTTTTCGAAAGAGCGGCCACGCCCCCTTTTCCGAGGCGTTTTTGCGAAATTCCTGGACGCTAGGCTTTTGCACGCAGAGACGCCAGATTCGGGTTTCTTACTATACCGAGGGCGTCCGACGCGAGGGGCAGGTCGGCGGCGCCGTGCGACCCTCCGGTTCGAGCCCCGGGCAATGCAAGACGGCCAAAATTCGTCGGAAAATTTCGCCGCTTCGCCTGTAGGGTCTCCTCTAGATTCCCTACACGGCCCCGCAAACCGCGTTTCGATCGGACCGACGGTTTCCGAGTTACGAGTTTCCCGCGCGTTCGCCCCACCCCTGATGACGTATGGCTTTGTTTGGGCGCGCGGGGGGAAAAAAAATTCCTTAAAAATCGGCCGCTCGTAGCAGAGCCGCGAAAACTCGGCTCCGGACGTGACCAGCGACGCGGAATCCGACGCGCGCGTCGGAATCGCTCTAAACCCGTTATTTCCGGTAATTGTTTAAACAATTTCGCGAATTTGCAACAACAAATTCGCGGCGTATTTTTTTCCGGAAAGGCGTCCGTCTCCCGCGTCCGACGCCGTCCACCGCGAAGCGCTCGGACCGCCGGGAGCGGAGCAGCGGTTTTTTAAAAGTTCTACCCCCTTCCCCCCGGTCCCCCCTCACCAACCGCCGCGCCGTATGACGCAACGCCTTTCTTCCCGCGCGAAGGTAGAAAAAAATTCGCCAAAAATCGGGGAACCGTAGCGGAAGGGCGAAACCTCGGATTCCGGCGCGACCGAGGGCGCCCGACGCGACGCGCTCGTCGGCGAACGCGTACGACCGCTCGGTTCGACGCCCGGGCGCGCCGATTATCTTTTTCGCCTCTGAAGAGGGGCTCCCAAAATTCACCCCGACGCGCCTCGGTGAGCCGAAAACGAATCCGCAAACCGCGTGTCTCTATCTTTATTCGTTCGCCCGCAAAAAAAATCGCAAAAGTGCTCTGCGGAAGCCGATTTCGCGACGACCTACACGCCGCTCCGCGGCTCGGAGGGAGTCGGCACCGGCACCGATCGACAGACGAGCTTCCGTTCTATAGATTCCGGAGTATCGAGACCCTACCCCTAGAAACGTAGGTGTTATTAGTCGTTAAAGTCGAGAACTTTTACATCTTTTCTTTTGACACTGGGTTTCGCCGCTCCACCGGGGCGGGGTCGAGGTGTTTAGACTTTACTGCGTTTTCGAAGACGTTTTACTGCGACGCGTAGCGGCGCGTCGGAAACGAACCGTTTTCTCACACTTTCACGTACCGGGGCCGGGGAACTCGAAAAAAATGTTAAAAAAGTTCCAGGTCGATTGTTTATAACAATTGTTTAAACAATTTCTTTTGTTTACGGCGCGATTCGGTCGCCGATTTTTTTTTCCCGAAGGGCGGAGGGAATCCGCGTCCGACGCCGCCCGCCGCGACGCGCTGCGACGTTTCGGAAAAGCGGCCACGCCCCCTTTCCGAAGGCGTTTTTGCGAAATTCCTGGACGCTAGGCTTTTGCACGCAGAGACGCCAGATTCAGGTTTCTTACTATACCGCGGGCGCCCGACGCGCCGGGCACGTCGGCGACGCCGCGCGACCCTCCAGTTCGAGCCCCGGGCAATGCGAGAGGGCTAAAATTCGTCGGAAAAAATCGCCGCTTCGCCTGTAGAGTCACCTCTCGATTCCCTACGCGGCCCCGCAAACCGCGTTTCGATCGGACCGACGGTTTCGGAGTTACGAGTTTCCCGCGCGTTTCCCCCACCCCGATGACGTAAAGCCATTGTTTCGTAGGAAAGAGAAAAAAAATCGCCAAAAATCGGGGAATCGTAGCGGAACCGCGAAACCTCGGATTCCCGGCGCGACCGAGGGCGCCCGACGCGACGCGCTCGTCTGCGAACGCGTACGACCGCTCGGTTCGACGTCCGGGGAGTGCACTTTTTTCGTTTTCGCGTCCGCGCTTCGAGAAAATTCCCCCCGATACCTACGGCGATTCCGCGTCCGACCCCGCCAGCGGAAAAATTCTAAAAAATTCACTTTCGCCGCAATTAAATCGCGAAAGTCGCGCTTTCGCCCGCCTCGTACCGCCCACGCACGACACCCGGCGGCGGGGGAGAGGTCGCCTCCTACGCGACAGGCGGCGCGGAACACGACGCGCGTGTCGAAATTTCTCCCCGTTTGTTATTTCGAGAAATTGTTTAAACAATTTCGCGAAAACGCGACGACGGTTTGTCGTCCTGCGCGAAGCGCAACTCTAGGGACGCGGTAGAAGGCATCGGTGGAAACCGCACGTCGCTATCTCGATCCGTTCGGCCGCTGTATTATTCCGAAGAAAGCACGCTTTGTTGTAACGGTCGCGCCACGTGGTTTGCGAGGTTTCGTTTTTTCGCGGTGAACGGCGCCTCATACGGTTCGGCACTTTATATACTTTTCCGTTCTACCCGCGCGGGCGCGTCTCGGGAAAAATCCCCGACCCCGTCGGGGCTCCGGGTTCGAAGCCCGGGCGCGTTCCTGGTTTTTTTCCCCTCTGAAGAAGGGCTCCGAAAATTCACCCCGACGCGCCTCGGCGAGCCGAAAACGAATCCGCAAACCGCGCGTCTCTATCTTTCTTCGTTCGCCCGCAAAAAATCGCAAAAGTGCTCTGCGGAAGCCGATTTCGCGGACGACCTACACGCCGCTCCGCGGCTCGGAGGGAGTCGGCACCGGCACCGATCGACAGACGAGCTTCGTTCTATGGGATTCCGGAGTATCGAGACCGTACCCCTAAAAACCTAGAAGTTATGAGTCGTTAAAGTTGATAACTTTTGTGTTTTTCTTCGGGGACTCTGTTTTTCGTGAAAACCGAGGCAGGGTTCTGGTGTACAGAGGTTACCGCGTTTTTCGGAGAAGGACGTTCGGCGGCGCGTCGGAATCGTACCGTTTTCTCACACTTTCACGTAAATCGGACGGGGAACTCGAAAAAAGTGTTAAAAAAATTCCAGGTCGATTGTTTATAACAATTGTTTAAACAATTTCTTTTGTTTACGGCGCGATTCGGTCGCCGATTTTTTTCTAGACGGGCGGCGAGAATCCGCGTCGACGCCGCCCGCCGCGACGCGCTGCGACCGCCCTGAGCGACGGGGGCCTTTTTCGAAAAAGCGGCCACGCCCCCTTTTCCGAGGCGTTTTTGCGAAATTCCTGGACGCCAGGCTTTCGCACGCACGGAAGCGAGATTCGGGTTTCTTACTATACCGAGGGCGCCCGACGCGAGGGGCAGGTCGGCGGCGCCGTGCGACCCTCCGGTTCGAGCCCCGGGCAATGCAAGACGGCTAAAATTCGTCGGAAAATTTCGCCGCTTCGCTCGTAGAGTCTCCTCTCGATTCCATACGCGGCCCCGCAAACCGCGTTTCGATCGACCGACGGTTCCGGAGTTACGAGTTTCCCGCGATTTCGCCCCCACCCCTGATGACGTAAGAGCTTTGTTCGGGCGCGCCGGGGAAAAAAATTCACCAAAAATCGGCGGCTCGTAGGAGAGTCGCGAAAACTCGGCTACGGACGCGACCGGCGACGCGGAATCCGACGCGCGCGTCGGAATCGCTCTAAACCCGTTATTTCCGGTAATTGTTTAAACAATTTCGCCAATTTGCAACGACAAATTCGCGGCGTATTTTTTTTCGGAAAGGCGCTCGATTCCTGCGTCCGACGCCGTACACCGCGAAGCGCTCGGACAGCCGGGAGCGGAGCTGCTGTTTTTTAAGTTTTACCCCCCACCCCTAGTGACGTAACACCAGAGATCGAAGGACGCCAAGTACAAAAATTAACTAAAAAAAACGTCGACAAAAATTCGGGGAATCGTAGCAGAACCGCGAGACCTCGGATTCCTGCGTGACCGAGAGCGCCAGTCACGACGCGCGCGTCAGCGAAACCATGCGACCGCTCGGTTCGACGCCCGGGAAGGGCACTTTGTTTCGTTTTCGTTTCTGAGCTGCGCAAAAATTCCCCCAGATACCAATTGCGAATCACGTCCGACCCCGCAAGCTGAAAAAATTCTAAAAAATTTCGTCTCGACGCTAGAAAATCGCGAAAGTTAAAACTTCGGCAACACCGCACGGCCCCACCGAGGGCGACTAAAATCGGGGAGACCTCGCTTCCTGCCTAGAATTAAGCGAAGAACGCGCCGCGCGCGGCGGAAAAATCTGAAAAAATGTTTTCGCGAATTTGTTTAAACAATTTCCCAAATTTGCAACAACAAATTCGCGGCGTATTTTTTTTCGGAAAGGCGCTCTTTTCCTGAGTCCGACGCCGTCGACCGCGAAGCGCCCGACCTCGGGGAGCGGAGCAGCGATTTTTTCCCGGTTTTCCCGGTTTTCGTCCCGGCGAACCAGGTTACGTCCCGGCGAACCAGGTTTCATCCCGGCGAACCAGGTTTCGTCCCGGCGAACCAGGTTTCGTCCCGGGGAACCAGGTTTCGTCCCGGCGAACCAGGTTTCGTCCCGGCGAACCAGGTTTCGTCCCAGCGAACCAGGTTTCGTCCCGGCGAACCAGGTTTCGCCCCGGCGAAACCAGGTTTCGTCCCGGCGAACCAGGTTTCGCCCCGGCGAACCAGGTTTCGCCCCGGCGAACCAGGTTTCGTCCCGGCGAAACAGGTTTCGCCCCGGCGAACCAGGTTTCGCCCCGGCGAACCAGGTTTCGCCCCCGGCGAACCAGGTTTCGCCCTGGCGAACCAGGTTTCGCCCCGGCGAACCAGGTTTCGCCCCGTCGAACCAGGTTTCGCCCCGGCGAAACAATTTTCGCCCCGGCGAACCAGGTTTTGCCCCGGCGAACCAGGTTTCGCCCCGGCGAACCAGGTTTCGCCCCGGCGAACCAGGTTTCGTCCCGGCGAACCAGGTTTCGCCCCGGCGAACCATGTTTCGCCCGGCGAACCAGGTTTCGCCCCGGCGAACCAGGTTTCGCCAGGGCGAACCAGCTTTCGCCCGGCGAACCAGGTTTCGTCCCGGCGAACCAGGTTTCGCCCCGGCGAACCAGGTTTCGCCCCGTCGAACCAGGTTTCGCCCCGGCGAAACAGATTTCGCCCCGGCGAACCAGGTTTTGCCCCGGCGAACCAGGTTTCGCCCCGGCGAACCAGGTTTCGCTCCGGCGAACCAGGTTTCGCCCCGGCGAACCAGGTTTCGCCCTGGCGAACCAGGTTTCGCCCCGGCGAACCAGGTTTCGCCCCGGCGAACCAGGTTTCGCCCCGGCGAAACAATTTTCGCCCCGGCGAACCAGGTTTTGCCCCGGCGAACCAGGTTTCGCCCCGGCGAACCAGGTTTCGCCCCGGCGAACCAGGTTTCGCCCCGGCGAACCATGTTTCGCCCCGGCGAACCAGGTTTCGCCCCGGCGAACCAGGTTTCGCCCCGGCGAACCAGGTTTCGCCCCGGCGAACCAGGTTTCGCCCCGGCGAACCAGGTTTCGCCCCGGCGAACCAGGTTTCGCCCCGGCGAACCAGGTTTCGCCCCGGCGAACCAGGTTTCGTCCCGGCGAACCAGGTTTCGTCCCGGCGAACCAGGTTTCGTCCGGCGAATCAGGTTTCGTCCCGGCGAACCAGGTTTCGTCCCGGCGACCCAGGTTTCGTCCCGGCGAACCAGGTTTCGTCCCGGCGAACCAGGTTTCGTCCCGGCGAACCAGGTTTCGTCCCGGCGAACCCAGGTTTCGTCCCGGCGAACCAGGTTTCTTGCCGGCGAACAAGGTTTCATCCCGGCGAACAAGGCTTCGTCCCGGCGAACAAGGTTTCGTCCTGGCGAACAAGGTTTCGTCCCGGCGAACAAGGTTTTGTCCCGGCGATCAAGGTTTCGTCCCCGGCGAACAAGGTTTCGTCCCGGTGAACAAGGTTCGTCCCGGCGAACAAGGTTTCGTTCCGGCGAACAAGGTTTCGTCCCGGCGAACAAGGTTTCGTCCGGCGAACAAGGTTTCGTCCCGGCGAACAAAGTTTCGTCCCGGCGAACAAGGTTTCGTCCCGGCGAACAAGGTTTCGTCCCGGCGAACAAGGTTTCGTCCCGGCGAACAAGGTTTCGTCCCGGCGAACAAGGTTTCGTACCGGCGAACAAGGTTTCGTCCCGGCGAACAAGGTTTCGCCCCGGCGAACAAGGTTTCGTCCCGGCGAACCAGGTTTCGTCCCGGCGGACCAGGTTTCGTCCCGGCGAACCAGGTTTCGCCCCGGCGAACCAGGTTTCGCCCCGGCGAACCAGGTTTCGCCCCGGCGAACCAGGTTTCGCCCCGGCGAAACAATTTTCGCCCCGGCGAACCAGGTATTTGCCCCGGCGAACCAGGTTTCGCCCCGGCGAACCAGGTTTCGCCCCGGCGAACCAGGTTTCGCCCCGGCGAACCAGGTTTCGCCCCGGCGAACCATGTTTCGCCCCGGCGAACCAGGTTTCGCCCCGGCGAACCAGGTTTCGCTAGGGCGAACCAGGTTTCGCCCCGGCGAACCAGGTTTCGTCCCGGCGAACCAGGTTTTGTCCCGGCGAACCAGGTTTCGTCCTGGCGAACCAGGTTTCGTCCCGGCGAACCAGGTTTCGTCCCGGCGAACCAGGTTTCGTCCCGGCGAACCAGGTTTCGCCCCGGCGAACCAGGTTTCGCACCGGCGAAACAGGTTTCGTCCCGGCGAAAGAGGTTTCGCCCCGGCGAACCAGGTTTCGCCCCGGCGAAACAGGTTTCGCCCCGGCGAACCAGGTTTCGCTTTGGCGAACCAGGTTTCGCCCCGGCGAAACAGGTTTCGCCCCGGCGAACCCAATTTTCGCCCCGGCGAACCAGGTTTCGCCCCGGCGAACCAGGTTTCGCCCCGGCGAACCAGGTTTCGCCCCGGCGAACCAGGTTTCGTCCCGGCGAACCAGGTTTCGTCCCGGCGGACCAGGTTTCGTCCCGGCGAACCAGGTTTCGTCCCGGCGAACCAGGTTTCGTCCCGGCGAACCAGGTTTCGTCCCGGCGAACCAGGTTTCTTGCCGGCGAACAAGGTTTCGTCCCGGCGAACCAGGTTTCGTCCCGGCGAACCAGGTTTCGTCCCGGCGAACCAGGTTTCGCCCCGGCGAACCAGGTTTCGCACCGGCGAAACAGGTTTCGTCCCGGCGAAAGAGGTTTCGCCCCGGCGAACCAGGTTTCGCCCCGGCGAAACAGGTTTCGCCCCGGCGAACCAGGTTTCGCTTTGGCGAACCAGGTTTCGCCCCGGCGAACCAGGTTTCGTCCCGGCGAACCAGGTTTCGTCCCGGCGAACCAGGTTTCGTCCCGGCGAATCAGGTTTCTTGCCGGCGAACAAGGTTTCATCCCGGCGAACAAGGCTTCGTCCCGGCGAACAAGGTTTCGTCTGGC
>JAZDUA010000698.1:0-17500 GCA_038098605.1 Gryllus longicercus
CAGGCGTTCATGAAAAGATCTATGGGACAAAAAACGTCTGAGAAGCAGGGGGAAACCTCGCGAGTGTAATGTGTAAACGCACTCTGCCCTGTCAGGATTATTCTATGCCGAAGATCGTTACTAAATGTCTCAACACAAAAGAGGAGATCCGAGTTGTTTAAGTGACTAAATGATTCAATGATCCAAGGTTGATCGGTGTTTTCTGAATTCACATTGGATTCGAGTTAGCAAACTCCTCGACTCTAGGGCCCAGGCCACGGTGGTTTACCATACGTTCGAAGATTTTACCGACACAGCTCATTATAATTGGGCGGTAAGTTGTCGGTAACGATTACCTTCTCCTTCCTTACGTATGATGATGGTGGCTTCCCATTATATTTTTGGAATGGTATGTTTGTACCAGATTCGATTGAAAAAATTACGGAGGAACTGCTTACCTTGTTCTGGCAGGTGTTTCAGCATCATGTTATGTATCTGGCCTGCTGAATGAGATATTTGTTCGGCACAACTGAGATAGACGGAGTCTAACCCGAGGTTCCAGGGACAAGGCGGTACATGGGCGAGCACGCACAGACCCCACAACCCCCCAGTCTCCCATTCCCTTCGACACGGGTCGCTTTGCACGGGAAACACATGGGTGGGCGTTCAACATACAGTGAAGTCCAGTGAACAAGAAAAAAAGGCGATAGAAGGTAGGTGACATGAAATTAAAAGCAAGATAAAAGATGAAGAAAGGAACACTCGAGGGCCTTATCTGCATCCTCCTGTAGGACGTGAACAGACCCACCTCGACGGGAAAGGGTAAATTTAGCTTTGTTGCATTTGCTAAAGCACAATTACCACGAGCTACTTTTCCATCAAAAGCAAATAGGTTTACCAAAAGCCAATTACATGTGGTTCACATGGATGTGAACACCATAGCGGTAATTTCCAAAGGCGGAACATATTATTTTCTTCGAATTTTAGATGATTTTACGATAATGTCTTATGGCAAAGAAAAATTAGGCATTTTCCAAATATCTCGCATGGAAAGCTAAGGTTGGGAGTGAGCTGAATGAAAATTTAAATGAAAAGACATTGGACTAAGAGTTTTGCTACAGCAATTCTCAAAAGAATTGGGAGTCTGAAAGCATCATGCAACGGACAAACGTAGAATGTCCTGGGATCAATGGTATAGCAGAAATATTCAATAGTGCGTAAAGGGGGCTGTTACTGTAACTTTCAGACATTCCCAGTTATCAATTGAAGTCTGGGCGGAAGTTTTGCTTGCAGTAGCGAAGAAATGAAAAATATGTCGCCCTCTTTCTGTGATTAAGGGGGAGATTCCATTCCGCCATTTTGATCGACCATGCTTTTTCGGTTCGCTAACGCACGCAGATAGCCAGTTTGGTTGGTCCCGGAATAATAATGCATGTTTTATCAGAGATGGCGGTGTACTGCCACCTCCACTGAATGGTGAGATCCGGTGCCGACCTACAGGTCGGCTTGTGGGGGGGTCCCCATCCAGGTATCTCCCAGCCACGACAAGCTTTAAGCTCCCGACGTGTGGCAGTATAGTCTATTAAGTGTAAGTAAGGGATGCGGATCAGGCAAGGAAGAGGAAGGAAAGATCGCGTGCAGTCCATGGTCCGTTTGTTATGGTACTGCTACGGCTTCCGCCTGGTATTGATCGGAGTAACCACGGAAAAATAGAGGCGCCGACCAGAGCAGCCGGCCGCTATAATTATTTTCCATTCAGCGGCTGAACTTGACCTACCTATATAGCTAGTGTCTAAAATCCTGCTATCATCCTGAAACCGTAGGTAATGTAATGACATCAGTTGATGATTTGTGCCAACTCAGCCGGTCTAAGGATATCAGACTTGGCTACTACGAAGGATAAAATTGAGGAAACTAAGGTCCGAGTATTGTGGATATGTTAGATTATCCAACTTGTGTGAAAAGTGAACCTGATGACACTAACTTATATTTGGATGTACTTACAGTATCTCGAGTCGATTCTGACAATGAATTTAAAGGAACTGACATTGTTTCTCAAGTAGAAATTCAGGGAAGTAACATTTAAAGCAGTATACAAATATAAAAATTCCGTCAATGGTACCGTCAACCAAAATACCTATACTGCCTTCTAGAACTCCATTTAATAAATCTTAGTCTACAGCAGGTCTTATTCCAGCTCATACAATTAATTGCCAAAGACCTATTTTAGCTTGGATATGAGGTAAATATTCTGGTAGAAAGGATGTTCACTACTACCCTGGTGAGTCTCATAAGATACTGCAGTCTTAAACCATTATAAGAGCACTGGAAAAATAATAATATAGAATATCTATCTGATTGGCATGATTTTAATGGAAAAAATGCTCATTCACGAGGCATAGTTATAAGATCAGGTTCTATCCTATAGTTCTGATGAATATCTGAGTAATGCCTATTATGGATGCCATGCTTCCGACTATCAATATTTTACATTGGCAAATTTTGTCCCAGAGATCCATTCCAGGGTCTTATGACGAAACACCATGTTCACTTAATAAACAAGACTGGAATAAGGCAATACTCAATGAATTTGATGCCACTGTGTCTACAAAATATTTTTGAGGCCGAAAGATGCCAAAGTCTTGGGATCTCAATGCGTTGGGGTACTCAAATTTGATGCTACATGTGTTTTGAAATGGTATAAAGCCTGGAATTTATTTTGAAACATTCTCTTGTTGATTTTATTTTAATAAATCATTATAATTATATTCTGTATCATCTTAGGATGTGAATCCAGGCAATTAGATGTAAAATGTGCAAAAAATAAAAACAATATATGGACTCCACCGAGCAGTCCATAATTGTATAAGGAACAGCACAACACTTTGTGTACAATTGGATTTACTAAATTTCCTTATGCTAAGTATCTATAGTATACCTACAGATAAGATACAATCACAGTGGTTTACGTTAATGACTTAGTCATCTTTTCCTGTACCCAATGGATTTAAGAACACACAGTTGAGGTCTTACCATCAAAACTTGACTTGCAAAGTTCCAGGTCTACCACACCTGTTTCAACAAATCAACACTTGAGGATATGACATCAAACTCGGGAAACAATGTCATAAGAGACTGGAAAAACAATGTCTTGTTCAGTTGAGTTGTTGAAGTATTGAACCAGTTCCCCCAAAAGATCGTATCATCAGAAACAAGTGATTTCAAAAGTTATTTTTGATCATACCTATTCAACATTGTGATGATGATATCCACCATCTCGTTTATACATAAAATTAGAATTGAAGGGCTTGGGGCACAAATAATGTAAATGCACTTAATATGGTATTGAGTACAAAGATGGGTGACTACAGAAAATGCTACAGCAGGCATTTTATTTCTGCAGTTACAATGCAGTAACTGTTTGATGTAACAATGCAGCAATTTGAATATCCTCTGTACATGAAATACGAGGGTCATTTCAGAAGTCATGGCAACTATTTTAAATATTCCGAATTACACATATGGGGTTATTGGACTATATACATTTGAAAACATGGTGCACACAGTACGGAATGTAACCAGATGACATCTGAGTGCATTGATGTCTAGTAGATAACACATGCAAATGTTAGCTTCCTCGAGACTGTGTTCTGAGATGGAAGTCACTAAAGTTGAACAGCGAGCATATGTAAACATTGCATTTCTGTATAGAAATGCTCGTGAATGCCATGCGGAGCTACGAGAAGCATTGGGTGATAGGATGTTGCCCTATCAAACTGCTGTATGCTGGATGGAGGCTTTTTAATGTGGGCACGTAGCAACTGTTGACCTGCCATGCAGTGGACAACCAGCATCTGCTCACACAGAGGTTCAAGTGGCTGTTATCGAACACTGCTTAGCAGATAAAATGGTTGGACTGTGGTAGAATTAGTCGCATATTCGGTATGTCTGCATTGATAGTGTTCCGCATTTTATGGAATGACATAAAGATTCGTAAGATTTGTGCCAAGTGGGTGCCACATACTTTATCTGAGGTGCAAAAGTGGACTCAATACAAGACATGCTGTATCAATCTGGAGTGATTCCAACATGAAGGAAATAAGATGTTGAATCGTATTATTGCAATTGATGAAACATGGGCACAAGCGTATGAACCAGAACTAAAAATCAAACAAGAAATGCCTCAACACCCTCCATTTCTGCCTCCATCAACAGAAAGCTGGTTTCATCACAATTATCAAATGTCTTGTGTTCAACCAACATCATTGAAACAATAGCTGGTCACACTGTTAGTGTATGCACAATATTTCTCTGAGGTGTAATGAGTTATTAATTATTTTTAAAAAATTCATAAAATAATGAAGAATCTAGTCATTTTTAAATTTTCCAGTGTTTTAATTCTGGGTGAGTCTCCATATTCCTTGTACTTCATACTTGTTTCTTTTCATCACCTTAACTTCAATTTATTATGATGAAATTATTTGTTGTATTTTAATTTAACTTTTTTTAATTGTATCTTGTTTTTAAAAGTTTTGGTTTGTCATTGTCTTTTGTTTGTTTGGCTTGAAGTGGTAATAACAGCTCAGAAAATGTGTCCTTTTAAACTTCATGTTCATGAAATAAATCACAAAACCACTTCTAAAGTTACTGATAATCCAGAAGGAAATTTATCCCAATAGTTTAAAAATAGACAAATCACTGTGATTGATAAAACATACAACTAAAACAAGAAATAAGTTATTTACATTGTTGTGTACGTATTAGACATATTTTTTTTGGAACAGTAGAGTATGAGATTCAGGAAGTCACATTTATTACACTCGCTCAACTTATCTCAGATTTCACAAAAGATGTTTAACTTCACATCTTTCTCCTATTAAGTAGATGAAGAGTGGCTATACTACATTTTCCTGCTCACCGCACATTTCTCCACATATTGATTTCAAAAAACATACCAATTTTACAAAACTTCCAGTCAAAAAACACTTATAATTACAGATCAGTGATGCAAAATCTTACCTGGCAATAGAACTGCGTACAACAGGAGGAAGTTGTTGGGGATCACCCACCAGAATAAATTTTTTAGCATGAAGTAATGGACCCAAGATAACAGGCTGCAAGACCTGCGTGCTCTCATCAACAATGCATACATCAAAGGAACGGCGTGTGAACATAGCATGCTTTATTCCCAAACATGTTGCAGCAACTACAGTCTAAACAAATATTTTCATCACATGAAATGTATAACATTATTATTCAATATTTAAAAAATAAAATAAATGTTAGGTCTTAATTACAAAGTAACAAATCACCTGTTTTTTATATGTGTCCTCCAGCTGTTCAGGAGTAGAACAATGTTTGGTCAGACTGTGTTCAGTCCATGGATGAATAGCTTCTTGCACACGCACATGTGATCCAATGCGCATAAAAGGTACTTCTAGTTTTAAGAGCTTCAAAAGAACAGTATCTACAGCAGAATGTGTGTGTGCTGTCAGAAGCACAGACTGTCCTTGAGATACAAACTGTTGTATTAAAATAGCAATGGTGGTTGATTTTCCTGTAAAAAGGGCAAACCATCAACTTCCACATATTTCATTGATGTCAAAGAGTATAATTGAAGGGCTGAGTGCAATAGGGATAACCAAGGGTTGAGTGCAATACCACCAGACAAATGAGTTATTGACACCATTTCACCTAAGAAAGTGGACTATCTTCATACATTGTTGGTGTAACCAGTTTTCGTCTATGAAGTTAAGAATGAAGTCACTATTTTTTCTCTTTACATCTCTACCTGCCATAACAACGTAAATGTAACTTTATTTTTCTCAGTTTTCTTAAATTGTGGCCCAGACAACTATTGCGCTGACGCTTCCAATTTAAAAACAAATTATACAGGTAATTAAGAGAAAATGGAATTTTCAGCTGAGCAAAATTTTTTAAATTTCATTACGGGATCAGCATATATTTTTATTCTGTCATACATTTTATTTTGATTGTTCAAATTATCTGTTCTATGAATATTATGATGTTAAAATTTGTAAGTCCTGAGAAATGCTCCAGTATGTGTGTTTGTATTTGCTAAAATAAATAAAAAAATATACAGGATCAGCAAATAAGGAGAAAAACTATTTAATTATATATAAATCTATTTGTTCTTTAATGAATAAATGCTGACTTAAGACCACCTACAAAATAGTTACTTATATAAGAATAAAAACAAATTGAATGTAAATAAACGGTGTTGTTCACTATTCAATATCACTCTTCCATATGTATTTAAACAAGGCAGTGATGTAAATTTTATGGCATGTAATTATTTAGTTTTGATTTAAAATGATGTCTGAGCTAACAATGACATCTAGATGATGATGATTTTGATGTTTCAATTAAATCTCCTTAAAACCATCTTGTTACAAAGTTGGTAGATTGAATTAAGCAAGTCTTTCCACATACATATCTTTGCTGACATACATATCTATATTTGTTGCTCTAGCTTGTACTCTTTTCAGGATCTCTATGTCAAAACTAAAGTAGGGATGTCTAACTGGATTGGTCGAACGTAAACAGTATATAGATTTTCCAGAATAGTGATGAAGACACATTTTTTTGCATTTAATCATTAAATAAGTCAGAGAATTAGTTTTTTTTAGTTATAATCCTGAAATTGTTCCTCCTTTTTCAGTAGGATGACAAGAAATTTAAGTATCAAATAACAATGAGATATTCATCGGTCATTTCATGCTGCTGCTACCCGGTACTCACTGTGATGTGATGTTTGTATGCAGATGACATACATTGAAGCTGACACAGTTAGATACCGATACCAAAACGTTTGTTCAGATTACCTTTGGATGGTTATTGTTGCATAAATTAACATTTGATAACTTACATTAAGCAAACAATCTTATCTAAGAAGATATTTTAGCAAGTACGTATGTCAAAGGAGTTTCAACAGGAAATGTTGAATAGTTACAAATCAAGGAAATACATTTATTCAAGTTACATTACACACTCACACTGCAAAAACTTGCATAAATTTCCTATAATGAACTCTTACATTTATTAACTCCTTCAACATTTTGTAATTATTTTCTCTCACACAATATTTTGCACAAATATCTGAGAACAACTTAGAACATGTGAGAAAGCTTCTCAGTCTCGATTTACAAATTTTCATAGATGAGAAACAGTTTCTGGGGAATGTTTCTGTAAATATGAAGTATATTGTCCTTGTGTTGAAATGTTCCCTTGAAATCTGAATCATTTTGAAGATCTAAAATTTCCATCTGTAAATCATGACTTACACTAGCAGCATTTATTGAAATAATAAAGCAAAACATTTTGATATCTGCTTTTATAATCTGAAATTTGGTGAAATCTATTTAAAATTGGGTGTGTGACATTCGCAACACTTCTACATACTCATCTAAATTTACAGTATCCACAGAACTAATTACTGACCAAATTTCAGAAAGAATGCCATATTTTCAACCATCAAATATTTTTTGCCCATGACAATTTCATCTTAAATGTTTGTGTTTTAATGAAAACTAGAGGACCTGGCAACGCTTCGCTATTGCAGTGTATTACACAACACACTACTGGTCACGTGACTGTTAATCAAGTTTTACAATATACTGTGTCCTGGTTTGGACATGGTAGTAGTTAAGTATCCTATAGTTAAAACGTTCTCCCTCAAATTAGGGCATGTATTAACTATGACACTATCTTGGAGAAATTTGATATACTAGTATGCTTCCGAAATTCAAGTAATACTTCTGGTTGACAGGCCGGTATTTCACAATTGCAAGGGCAGAATACTTGCATGCAGTGAAGACACGCTTAATCCTTGACTGTGCGGTGGGTTGTGTAGAGTTGCTTGAGTCATCATAAACTAATAAATCATCAGCAACACATGTCCGATTTAACTCAAACCACTCTCTAAACACTTCCATAAGAACAAAGTATGAAATATTCAGCAAATTTGAAAAAATATTTCAGTTTTCAGCAAGATTTGGACAAAGTTTTACTGCTGCAACTACCATGCTACTTTTATGAAAGTGCCTTCAGTTCATGGCTTTAATTGCATAGCAATTCTTTGTGCAAATCTATAGCTTATTCTTATTGATGACTCACTTGAGCCTTATTTTTATCCTTCAAGAGAATCAGTCAAAATATTAGAGGATTCGAACCTTTCATGTCTCACTAATCGTATTCCAATGCATTAAATCTAAGCGGGAAAATTGAAAACTAACAAACGAAACGGCAAGAACACACCAAAAGAATAAAGATAGAATGTTCTCAAATACAAAGCAAGAGGAAGAAGAGACCCTGGCAGACCAAGAACACGCTGGGAAGATCAAGAACACTTGGAAGCGACTGAGGGAATATCGATGAAAACAGGTCAACAGACCTATACCTTAAATGTTCATCATTACAATGAATTATCATTTATTTTATTAAAATGTAAACAAATAAAATTAATACAAGTCGTTATTGCTTCATAATTTATATTTACTTATCCTAAATTGGACAGGTTTTGTTCCAAGCATTGTGTGTGTGTGTGTGTGTCTCTGTGTGTGTGTGTCTCTGTGTGTGTGTGTCTCTGTGTGTGTGTGTCTCTGTGTGTGTGTGTCTCTGTGTGTGTGTGTCTCTGTGTGTGTGTGTGTCTCTGTGTGTGTGTGTGTCTCTGTGTGTGTGTGTGTCTCTGTGTGTGTGTGTCTCTGTGTGTGTGTCTGTGTGTGTGTCTCTGTGTCTGTGTGTGTCTGTGGTGTGTGTGTGTGTGTGTAGGGGGGGGGGTCAAGCACACATTACAGGGGGAGAAGGGGTATTCAAACATATTCTAAATTTGTGTAATGTAATTTATGGATGGCTCCAAAGAAATACTTCATATTTTCTTCGGTTTTAGAATAAAATATATTTCTTCCCATTCATTTTTAAACATCACTAGACTATTTTTCTGAGAGCTGCTTGCTCCCTCTTCCGCAATGATCATAAATTTTGCGTGACATCTCTTCTGAAACTAAGTGGTTGGACCCTTTGGGATCTAGAACAGTCACCATTCTTGGTACTGCTCTTGCTGTTGCTGGCAGCTCTTTGTTCCTGATCCCTGTGATTGTGATGAGCCCTATATAATCCTATTAGGGACTTCTTAAGAACTCTTTTTCTGTGATGAGCTCTGAGTTATCCCGTTGGGGCCTTAAGAATATTCAGAATATTACTGTTTCAAACACATTAAGTGAATGAACAATAACAATTCAAGTACATTAGCAACCTAAAATAATGTTACAAAAGCATCATCTATGAAAATTACTTAAACCCGACGAAACACATGAATAAGGCATACAATTGTCAATGTTACAATTACACATGCCACAATTGTGATCAATATATAAAAAACTTTGACGTAAAATATCAGTATATAAATACCTGTTCCAGGAAGCCCTCTTAGGAGCAAATAATCTTTTGCTCTGAGAGCCATTTTAATTGCTTTTTGCTGAGAATCATTTAAAGTAAATTGAGAATTTTGTTTCACTTCAGATGAATTATCACAACTTGGGTCAAAAGATGGAAGTTCACTGAAAAATTACATTTCAAAACATTGTAAAGAAAATTAATGAAACAAAGGTATTTTAACTTAATGATTATTTCACTAAACTTAATGATAATTTTTAAAGAAATGAGAAGAACATATTCAGTTTTACGTTTAAAGACAATTTTTTTTATATTTGTAATTTTAAGACAGTGCTGCAAGTGATCATTACGACCAATGTATAACAAATATGAATTAAGAATAACGATAATAATAATAATAATAATAATAATAATAGAAGTGTCTACTTGCAGATATGGCTGAGCTGTGTAATCAAAACCTGACCAAGAAGGCAGACAAACGTTTTAAATACAAGAGATTGGAAGTCAAGATGAATGTGGAGCGTAAAAGCCCAGGTTGTCCTGATAGTTATCGAAGCTCTGAGATTTGTTCCACAAAATTTGTGTACAGGCAGCTCCACACATTCGACATTTACGAAGCAGCGAGCTACTACTTGCTCAATCCTGAACAGCTGAGTTTGGCAAAAGTTTGCTCTGACTGATGTGTTCTAAAGACCAAGGGTACGTTGAATACCAAATGTTCGGTGCTCGGCGAATCGCAAACAACCCATTCACACTACTCAGGATTCGGCAAGCGGTTCCTTGGGATTCATCAAATGCTGCATGTGTGCAGGTCATTCAAAAGACTGGGAAATGCAAGACCATGCTTTATTGGGAACAGCCCACAGTTTGCGCAAAGTATTGCAGTGGCACCATCAGTCCCTCGATCTGGTCCTTAAGAAGCTAGTTGCAACCTAAAGTACATTTCATTCTACATATTCAACCTACTTATAACACCTTTAGTCATGAATTAGAGGAATAATAATAGTAAATAATAATAATAATAATAATAATATTGAAAATATGACAATTTCAGTACATATATGTTATGTTGTCAGTATTGTTCTCTTGGCTCTTTATGACAACTTGCAGCTGGAAAATTTCATGCAAGCATTGTATGTATGCATTATATTGGTAGATGTTTTTAACCATCCCATTCAATACCTGCTACCAAGTGAAACAGAATCAAACTTATTTGCAAATTAAAGGTAAAACACCGTCTGTACTTTCAATGCCCGTTAACAGTTCCACTGAATTTTGATGAAATAAAGTCCATACCATGCTTTGAAATTCATTGTTTTTTTAGCACTTTATCCACCACTGCCCCCAAAACGGGATGAAATAAAAACGGGATATTTCTGTACATATTAAAAATGTTTAATTGTAAACCGTTTATCTGTTATCAAAAGACTATTTAAAAAGACTCTTTGATCTGTACTTTTCACTTCAACACATGATCATGCAGAACATTTTTTAATTTGAGTAACTTGATTTGGAGAAGTTAGCAGTTTTTCAATCTAGTTTGGAGGCAGGGTTTTGGGGTGTTGTAAATTTGTGTTTCATGGATAGTGTATTAAAAGACTTTCAAGAATGGAGAGGTAACAAAATTATAGAACACAATGTTTGGAAAGTTTCTCACATAACCATCACGGGGAAGAAGAAATTCAAATACAAAACCAAAAATGACACAAATATACACATCACATTATTTTAGCAGGTAAAAGATTAAATTAAAAAAATTGTCTCTCTTATGTGAAAGCATGGGGCAGGGACAGAGTGAATAATCATTTTAAAAATTTTTCTTCCAACTCTTAAAGGGAAAAAAAACCCATTAATTATGGATGAAAAATTACAGAAGTTCTACTCATTTGAATTTCCCTTCAATTTTTGAGTTGGCCTATTTTTTTGAGTACTGTATATTTCTCTACCTAAAATAAATTTAATTTAAAAATACATGTAACTTATTGTATAAACAAGCAAATCCAGTGAAATTATAAAATAGTAAAAAATACAAGGAACACTTTCCTAAGGGCAATCATCCAAAATGTATAGACTGAAACATGTCTGCCTGAACCTCTCAAACTTTTGTCCTTCACGCATTTAGTGCAATGTTTTTGTACTTTCACCGCTCACATAATCTACTCAAGCAGTCTTGAATTTCTACGGTGTCCATAGATTTTATACCATCAAAAGTTTTTAAAACAGCAACATAAAGATGATAGTGAATAGCACTGCAATATTTTACAAACATTAAATAACAAAGGACTTAAATGAAAATTTTCAGGTACTCCATTATATAATAGAGTGAAAGGATATCAGAAATAGAATTATTATACTTTATATACTTAATTTTATTTTACAAGTAGTTACCACATCAATTCAATAAAAATACAGAAGTGCTAAACGATAATCTACAAATCTAATGTGAATAAACAGCCAAAGACATTAGAAAAGTGGTAAAAATATTAACATCAAAATTCATAATAAATCTATTTACTTTCCAAATTAATTCCAATTTTTATAATAATCCCGACATTCTGTAAATAAAACCTGAATGGATGAGTTTCACATTCTAGATATTTCAGTCAATCACCTTTATGTACGTCAATGATCTCAGGAACACTATAATAATACTTAATAGTTTTAACAATTCTATCACTGTGTAGTACCACTAGTTATTTTTTAGGTTAATTAAAATGTTAATTTTCATATAAAGTTACGTTAGATGTCTGTACAGAACACTTTTCTCACTTAAAGAGTTTACAGACAAAATCAGAGTTATTATGTAACGGTACTACAATAATAAATTCTTTCATGAATTATATTTGTAATGGCTCACAATACTAAAATATTGCAAACTGATGAATCACTAATACTATAGCCATTTCTTGAAAAATTCTTCACCAAAGTGAGGACTTTTAAGGAAGAGGGGAGAAGAAACTTTAAACTTTGTAAAAATTCAAAAGTTTTAATGAAAACTTGTATTATAGAATTCATTATATTGAGCTCTAACTTTACAAAAAATTCAAGTAAAAATTTTGAAACACTTTTGAAGAAATCTTTTATGTAGTGGTGATCAATTCCAAAGAGTTCACTCAAAAACTACTAATATTTAGAAAAAAGTGTATATGATATGATTTCTAGATCTAATATTGTGGAATAGATGCATTAAGAAAGAAATCTCTATCTTTAATGAAGTAGTTGTGGAAGGACATATCTTTATGATTTTCCTCAAAATTATATGAATACTACTGATATTTTGAAAATTTGTACGTTATTTAAAGATCTAATTTCAAGAACAGAGAATATTAATTTACAGAGAATAATATTTATAAAGAAATAAATCCATCTTCAATAATGTAGTTGTAGGAGGGGGATTTAAAACGATTTTAACTTTCAAAACTTTAGGAATTTTAATGAAAATCAGACATACATTATTTTTATGTGAAGTTTCCTCTATTTGAACAAAAATTGTACAGAAAAAAATTGGAGAGATTTGAGAAAACATTATGAAAGTGTCTTAAAATCTTCATGAAAAGTACTTGTAAATTTTAAAAGAACCATTTCAAATTTTAAGGGCAGTAGATATGGCTATGTAGTACATATCTTTGGCAATTCTTTATTGAATAATTTAAAAGTCATTAAAAAACAGGAAGCATTGGGCCACCAAATTTTCTATTATTTATTTACCTATTTCTTAATTTTTGGCTTTGGAAGTGAATCCCAGCTGTGGCATTAGCTGCTTTACTTGGAACCTTTTCAATGGCACGCTGTGAATGCCTTTCGTTAGTAACTCATTTTAATTACCATTTATGCATTGATTGCATCACTACTTAGGTAAGCAAATTCGGCATCTGATTAGGGTGACAACTGTCACATTCAGAATTCACATTCAAAATTATGCCATGTACTTATCACAGTTCTTTCACATAACATTATTAGGATACTGCCATTGTATTTTCCACCCTTCAAAAAGTGATTCATTTTCACCAGGATTGAACCCATGCTCTAAAGGTTGAACAGTCAATGAACTACAAGTTCATCCACCAATATGAGGAGAAAGCTGACTGAATCTATCACATCCACTTCATTTTCAACTAAAAACATTTTATACATTGACACATCCTCTACAAACATAGTGTGAAAATTAATGCAATTATTAATGAGTACTATTTCAACTACTTAT
The DNA here is from genome assembly GCA_038098605.1 of Gryllus longicercus. Classification (NCBI taxonomy): domain Eukaryota; kingdom Metazoa; phylum Arthropoda; class Insecta; order Orthoptera; family Gryllidae; genus Gryllus; species Gryllus longicercus. Next base: position 13,598 of record JAZDUA010000698.1, read on the forward strand.
TAAATTACATCGTTATTACCAATCAATCAACAATCGGCGTAACTTAGAAGCTGTCTCTGTGTCCTCAAGAAGGGCTGCAAGATTCCCTAGTACCCAATGCAAGAAACTTTGTGGCTCATAGAGATCAAGCTTGAATGAATCACCATACAACTCACCCACTTGGGATAAATCTCTGAAACAAAATGAAAAAACTATTGAATATTATCATTGCGCAAAACAAAAAGGCTCCAAAACTACTAAAACACCTTCAAACCAAGTAATCAATTGTCACCACAGAGCAAATAAGAAGCAATAACAGCAAGTCTGTGAAACTGTTCAACGGACTGGTTGTGGTAGCTTATGACCAAGGAACAGATTCTGATGACCTACTTTCTTTCTTTGAAAAGCTAATATACAAAAATCAATGTTTGTTTGTATTTTATGTGCCGCCATACCGTTCCAATTGCGATGAAACTTTGTCAACTCATTGCTTCTACTCGCACAACAGTTATAGACATAGTACAATAGAAATATCTGTCACACACAGACGCAAAATGATTAGGAAGTGGATTTTGCCCTTTTTGTCTTTTTTATTCTTTTGCTCAGAATCAAAGGCTGTCGATATATAAATTAGTTTTACTACCAATGCATTCACATAATGGATTTTCATAGTGCCTACTGTGACATACATACCTATTTTTGCCTTATTTTCACCTTTGAGGACATGTTTTGCATTTGAACATATGGTTATGGCAACTGTAAAATTAAACATGCGCCACTTTTGCAACAATTGCAACTTTTTCGTAGCACGAGTTTAAATTTACGGTGGATTTGAAGCACTAATTGCCCAGCCCAATCACTTGTCTCAAACGCAAATTTCCAATAAAAAAATGGTATAATGTAATAAATGCCCATGAAATGCTAGCACATTTGTTTGGTTCAATTCATGGCTTTCTCATGAGGTTTGCTCTCCCTTTCTTCCCGCCCCTGATAATTAGTCATCTACAGCCGCGGAGCGCATCATGCACCCAAAACCAAACTCAAGTCATTTGGTAGGTTCAAAGAGTAGATGGTAGTATGGTCGCTTCAAACATACCATATAATAAACAAAAATTCAAAAAACTTGAACAACAAAATATTTAGAGAATTTTTGGTAAAATACACAAAAATAAATATTCCTGACAAATTGATTTTGAGAGAAAAATAAAACTACTTGCCACACAAATATAAAGACATAATTGAAGAGATCAGGTAGGATATTGGTGAATTGATCATTTAGTTGTCAGTGGATGAGGCAACTTCAAGTGTCAGGAGATCAAAATTTACTTTAGCACATCTTGAACTGTATTTGGTACAGCCATGTAAGTGATACTTTGCAAGATGTACGTTTGGTACCTTTGCCTAGGCTTTAGCAGAGAGATATACTACTTATACTACTTACTATTAAAATAAGTTTGCTCGAATGAGTGTTCATATACATGAGATTTATAAGAACAGTTCATTATTTACGGTGATTGACGTGTATACCTCATTTGGTTCCATTCCTTAGTAGTAATTTGTTACCACAAAATGTAAAATTAGCAAAAAATATCAACAGTAATTTGTTTTTACTTAAACATAATTGCATTCTTTGAGACTAATAACCCCTGAATAGATGATCTATGCAACCCGCCGCACCCTCAAGAATTAAGCACATCTTTGCTGCATATTCTGCTCTCCTGATTGTGAAATATTGGCCGGAATTATTACTTGAACATTATATCGGACAAGCAAATCAAATTTCTCCAAGACAGTGTCATAGAGAAAGCATGCCCAAACTTGAGGGACAACATTTTAACAATATACTGCAATTTATGGAACTCTGCCCCTGGCAGGTATCAGGTATTGACGGTTTTATCCAATCGGGAGCTTGAATGTCACCACAGTGACATCACTATGGTGACGATCAAGCTCCCGAATGAATGAAACTGTCAACAGCTGATACCTGTCAGGGGCAGAGTTGCGAAAACTGCAGTATAGGATACTTGACAACCATGTCCAAACCAGGACATAGAACAAACCCATACTCGCAAAAAGTCTATTAAAATTTCTACAGACCTTAGCGTAAAAGTGATTAACAATCATGTCATCAGTAGCTAGTGAAGTGCAATACATTGCAATAGCAAAGCATTGCCACTAGTGACCTATAAAATGACTAGCAATTAAGGGAGGGCATGACCTAATTTTTAAACAAATACTAAAAGAATTGTATGAAAAGGTACATATTCAATAACTTTCACAATTTTAAATAAATGTAGTCTTTATTTTAGCAGGAAATGCAATCTTTAGCTTCGATCATCTGCAAAAGAGGAAAAATACCATATTAAGGCTGAAGTACATGTTATTTAATTAATTGAAAAAAATATTTACAAATAATAAGTATTATGTGTAAGGGGAATAGGTGACTGATCATGCACAGATTGTCGAATAAGAATGAATGCCAATTATCTGCCAGCAAGTTCCTGAACATGGAAAAGCTTTTTCCCACATTAACTAACGAAACAAGAGCTTACTTGCAGTGTGCTAAATCACTGGATTTTAATTGTTCTGGGATGCCATTCAATAAGAAATCTCTCCCTAACACTTGACTATTGGAGCAGAGTACTTTAAATCCAGAATTTTTGTCAAGAACATGTTGAAGATTTTCTGACACTGTCTTGCCTAAATCACCACACACATTTTTTTTTTCAACATGCCTTCAGTTGTTCTTACCAAATCTATCACGTTTTCTAAAGGCAGGTCTCTCTCCTGAAGATGGACGGGTAAATGATGACAACAAGGAGCCAAATCTAGATTTGATGTAGGCTAGCTTTCCCTCCATTTTTGTCAGCAAACAGGTCTTAAACAGTTTGCATAGCCTTTATGACTTGGGCGTCAAGAGAGTCAATTACTCATTATTCACTTTTGGAAAATAATCAAAATAATATGCACCATCCATGTGCCATCCACCACCATAATATGAATGCAGCCATCCATGTGCTTCATCGCGTGATAATAGACTGCGTCGGAAGAGGAATGCTAGGAAAACTTCCCTGCATGATGGAGCCATAACAAACGCTTTCTTAGGCTTAGGCACAAATTTGTCAACTTTGAGAAAATTCGCTCTAACTTCTTCTGCCACTCGTGGAAAAGTGTGGGCCAGATTCATGAAACATTTACTAACAAAAAACACGAATAGGAAACAAAATGCGCAAAAATGATGCAAAAATCAAAAAAACGAGACCTAAAACAACCATATAACTATACATTTCTATCACCTATATGTCATTATTAGACCTTGGAATTTTAGGCACAAAAAGTGATTTATGCACCTAAAATAGGTAACAAAATTATGAAATTAGGCACTATTTGACTTGAAAAGTGGCGTATTAGTTACTCAAAATGGGTTACAAAATGATTAAACCAAGCATTTAAAATCATTAGAAATGAAAAGTTGTTTCTGGCATCTAAAACTAATCACAAAGGATTAAATTAGGCACTTTTTATTTTTCAAGAAAGTCAAGTATTTTTACAATTATGAGTGTGACTACAAGTATATTATTTTATTTACATTCATTTCTTTTCATTTCATTCATTCTTTCACACTTTTCATTTTTAATCCATCAACAGCAGCAGCGGGAATGGGAGCAATTGCCTAAGAAATGTATGCTGATCGAAGACAAGAGTATAACATCATCTTGATATTGACTTGCAGTGCTCCTTATGCTTAGTGTGTCGCGAGAGTGATTTCGGTGCAGAGTCGATTGCGTATTCGATCAGGGAATATTCACGTTTCAGGAAATTATTTGTATTTCGGTAAAAAAATTTAAATAATTAGTAATTAAAATATGATAATTCATAAAAATTAGTTGTTTTAGGCAAAAGATATTAAATAGGCATCAGCTG